>PVJO010001466.1:88115-172242 GCA_004026905.1 Hystrix cristata | reverse complement strand
ACAAAATAACCATGTTGATTATGATAATTATGTATGCAATGTACCAATACATGTTCTTGGTAAAAAATAATAAAAAAATTAAAAAAAAAAAAAAAGAAAATGTGGTATTTATACACAATGGATTACTACTGTGCCATAAAGAAGGATATATTTGAGCCATCAGTAGGAAAATGGATTCCACTTGAGATCATGAGTTTAAGTAAAATAAATCAGATATACAAGCTTAAATATCGCACAGTTTCTCTTATATGAGAAACCCAAAGTATAAATGATTTAAAGAGCAAAATACAAGCCAGATAATATGAAACAGGCAGATAGAGCTTTTCTAAATGGGATGGGGTCCAAGACATGGAGGAAGGGGGGAGCAAGGGGAAGAGAAATGGAAGTTAAAAAAAAGATATGTACATGCACCACCTTGTCACACTGAATGTTATTTTTATGTACTACAAACACGTACTAATAAAAAATTTTAATTATATTTAAAATAACAATTTTTACCTATCAGATTAAAAAACCCAAATTACATGTTCTGTTGGAGCATATGTGGGAAACAATTACTCTCATATATTGCTTGTAGGAAGGCAAAATGATACAAGGATGGGAATTTAACAATATTAGCAAAATTACACTTACGTTTTGTCTTAAAAATCTCCCTTCTAGGAAAATCTCCTAAAAGACACAGGAATACTCTCCAAAGCTTATGCACAAGGTTACGTGTGTTATGGTTTAGATCTAAAATGTCCCTCCACATTCTCCTGTGTGTGGAAGGTGATTAGACGCTCAGTGCACTCACCCACTGAGGGTCTCAGGGGCCGACTGTGCTGTTAGGAGCTGGGCCTGGATGCAGGTAGGACCCCGGGGCCTTGCCCTGGAGGGGTAAATCCTGGTCCCTGCCTCCTCCTTTCTCTCCGCTTCCCGACAGCCATGGATGAGCAGCTTTCCCCTGCTAGGCCCTTCCACAGACCATGCTGTGCTGCCTTGGAGCCAGGTGACCACAGACTGAAAATGTAAACCAAAATCAACTTCTCTTTCTTTAAGTTGTGTTGAATATTGTGTCTCAGCGATGGGAGAGTGACTGAGGCATCTGGTTATTACCAGAAAAATCCAAAAGCCGCTGAAACGTCCACCATGAAGTTTCTGGTTGAATGGTAGGGAATATCCACTCAATGAATAGTTTGCAGCTGGGAGAATAAGGAAACAGCGCAACAGAAAAAATTTCAAATAAAAAATGAGCAAATTGTCAGAATAAACACTTTCCCAAAAAAGGCATATAAATGGTCAATAATTATATGAAAAAATGTTCAACATCACCAATCATCGGGAAAATGCAAATCAAAACCATAATTAGAGTGGTAGAGTGCTTCGCTAGCACACACAAGGCCATGAGTTTGAGCCCCAGCACACCCCCAAAAAAATTCTTACCAAAACCACAATTAGATATCATTTCACCCACATCAAAATGTTTATGACCAAAAAGACAAAAATCACAAACACTGGTGAGAATGCAGAGAAAGGGGAATTACCTCACCCTGTTGGTGGGAATGTAAATTAAAATAGCCATTATTAATATAGCCAGTATGGAGATGCCTCAAAAAACTACAAATAAAATTACTCCATGATCCAGCAATCCACTACAGGGTAGACACACCCAAAGAAAAGGAAATTGGTATGTTGACATTATCTGTGCTCTTGTGTTTATTGCAGTTCTGTTCACAATACCTGAGGTGTGGAATCATCCCAGGTGTCCATCCATAGATAAATGGATAAAGAAATGCAGCACATGTATGCAATGGAATGTTATTCCACCATAAAAGAACGGAATCCTGTCATTTGTGGCAATCAAGATGGAGCCGAGGGACATCATGTTAAGTGAAATAACCCAGGCACCAAAAGATAAACACTGCATGTTCCCACTCATATGCAGAAGCCAAAATTGTTGATCTTACAGAAGTTGCTAGAGACTGGGAAAGGATGGAGAAGGGGTGAGTTAACAGGTATGGAATGCAGTTGAATAGAGAGAGTAGTTTCTAATGTTCTACAACATAGTAGGATAACTATGGTTGACAATATTTAATTGTAAATTTCAAATAGCCAGTAGAGAGGATTTCAAATGCTTCCAACACAAAGAAATAATAAATGTTTAAAGTGATGGATATCACTAGTTACCTTGATTTCATCATTACACATTGTATATATGTACAAAAACATCACACTGTACCCCATAAATGCATCTATTGTTATGCATCAATTAAAAATTCAGAAACTCACAAAATAAATGAGGACAGTTCCTATACACTATTATGAAGCAATATCTAGTATATGCTGTTGAGTAAAAAAAAAAAAAAAAAAAAAAAAAACCATGGTAGAAAAAAAGTGCATGGGCCGGGAGTGTAGCTCAGTGGTAGAGTGTGTGCTAAGAATGTGCAAGGTCCTGGGTTCAACACCCCAGCACTAAAAAACCCAAAATGTATATAAAACATGTTACAATTTGTCAGTATCTAAGAAGGGGAATATGCATATATATATAGTATATAACACACACACACATATAAAATAATGTACCTATACTAACATATATTTGTATGCGCTTTCCTGTACTTTAGAAAGTAGGATAAACCCCTTTCTTTGGCTACCACAGGGAAGAGAGGGATCAAGTAGAAAGAGCAGAAGAGAAGCTGGAATTTCTCTAAATACAATTTACTATATAGATTTGACACTGGAACAATGTAAATTATTTACATAACTATAAAACACATTATATCAAATGAAAAGAAAACAATGGCTAAAAAATTGAAAGCAAAATGAAACAAACTTCACAGTGTATTGAATTGGCAACATAATCACTGAAGAATTAATCTAAGTGATTTTGAAGTTATTTAACTATGTATCCCTAGTGAGATAGATCCTAATAACAACTCTTCAAAAACCTTAAACTATTTTCAGAAATCATACTGTTAGCAACGAAAACAAAACTATTCTGAAAGACAATATGTGTTCAAAAGCAAATAAGTAATTATGTTAATATTGTTTAGAACCAAGATTTTAGGTAAAAGGAAACTATATACAAATATAAAATCAAAGAAGTTAATATAAAATCCTGCAACACTAAATTCAAATTCAAAATATTAGTATGAACTCATATTTTCTCTTAAGTATTGTTCTTAATTCTGTCCACTAAAAGAGGCTAGAAACAATGACCACCACCTGAGCAATGGGAAGCCCCAAAACCAGCTTGTGATTTTTAAATACCATTGAAAAAACGATGTTTAAAGAAACTGGGCCTCATTGGAGAAACTGCTGACTTCTAGTCTGGGGCAGAAAATGTACAAAATGTGTCTACAGTATTCGTCACAGCAGGCAGCAAGAAAGTTATCAATAAATGGGGTGTATCAAGCATTCCAAAGCCAACAAGAAGAGACTCTCACTAACGAATAATAGGAAAATTTGAGAACAAATAAGAACATTAATTTCAATAAATTGAAAGACATCATGTACATAAAAATTCTATGGGCTCGTAATTGTACTTGACAACAAATATGCATTAACCCTTTGAATGAGGTCAGGAAACCAACTTCTTATTCCAAAAACGCACATACAGGGCTGGAGATTTAGCTCAGTGATTAGAGTGCTTGCCTTGTAAGCACAAGGGCCTGAGTTCGATCCCCGGCACCAAAAAAAAAAAAAAAAAAAAAAAAAAAAAGTAAATCAAAAACGCACATACAGGGCAAGAATCAAGGATGTAACTTGACCTCACTGTATAAACTGCAGCTCAAAGGAACCACCCAGTGTTGTTGTTGCTGTGGTTGGGAGCGTTTGCTTGTGTGTTTTGGTGTGGGAGAAGGAACCCAGGGCTTGACGTATTCTCAGCAAATGCTCCGCCACCAACCTACACCCCAGTGCCCACACGATTTGTAAGGAAAAGTTTCTCTTTGTGCAAGGCTTCCAGCTAATAAACGAGGGAATCGGAAAATTAGAATTACCATTCCGTAACCACTACTGAAATAATGCTCTCCTGGGAATGCCCCACGTGAAGCCAGAATCGATCTCCACTTGGGCAGTGTAACCCCCTGGTGTAACCACCTTCCACTAGCCCACCCTTCGTGGTTTCCAAAGGTTTGCTCAAGCATGTCTGAGTTCAGAATGGGTGGGTGGCAACGTTTTTAACCAAGACATTTACTTCCTTAGGACAGTAGTGAACACATCTGAACTGGACAGTGGCCCGGGAAGAGACTATTCAGAGGCCCAGCCGAGACCATGCGTTGAATCCTCATATTTCACATTCTGGATCTGACCTTACTGAAAAGTTGACTACAGACTCCTGAGCTAGAAGGTCAATTTGGAGGTCAAAATGCTAAAAGTATTGAGACATGAGAACTGTCCCACCTTCTTAGCATAGAACAGTGTAAACTTGTCACCTGAGCCGGGACCTGCCTGGAAGGTGCAGGTGGGGTGGGGGCACGGGGCAGGAGGACAGCTTGCATGGTCACTCGTCACTCGAGACTAAGCCACAGGAATGGGGGGTGGCGGTAGCCTTTCTCAGCGTGATGCGAGGCTACAGTTTTGTTAAAATCTCCCAAGGTGAGGGAAATCTGAGCCGAGAGCAGTTACTAACTGCCATTTGTGAATTATTCCAGGCCACGTTCTAAGCATTTTATAATAATTGCCTCATTGAGTACAAACCACCCCCGTGATGTAGGTATTTGTGCCACAATTTGACCCACAGGAGAAAGAGGCTCAGAGAAGTTATGTAACTTGTTCAGATCACATGGCTGGTAAGTGACCTGGCTCCTCCTCTAAGCCAGGATGGTCAGTCTGAAAACCTCTGTGCTGTCTGGCTCAGGCAGCACGGGACAACACCCTACAGATGCGACTGGCCCACCGGTGTCACTGCAGGGCCGTGCGCGGTGCTTCCTGGGTAGAATGTCTAACCTGGCAGTAGAAGCACCAGCCTCACTGGGAAGGCAGTGAGTTCGGGCCTGGGCCATTTACCTGACAGCAGGCCAGACTAGAGGGAATGCAGGCGCTGGCGGGAAATGAGAAGGGAGGCAGCATATTCCTGGCTCCTTTTGCCCATCACTTTCTATCATTTTTAAATAGATCACAAATAATATTTTAGACGAATGAATTCCATTTTCCCTGTGGCAAGTAATGCAATAAAAGCTAATTGATTTAGCACCCTATTGATTAGAAAGTAGTGATACAATCCAATAAGAATTGATAACCACAAACATGACCCCAAGGCAGCCAGATATTCTAAAGAAGCTTATTACTGACTCATCATCCAGATGCAATTATATTCCAAAGAGGCAGAGCGTTAAATGTATCTTATTAAATTAATTTATCTGACAACTGCTCCAGCTACACATGGTTATTGGAGAGACATAAAACCAGAGGACGTGATTACCTGGCGTCACATTCCCTGACCACGCTGGCTTTTTCCGCCACCAGGTCTGGATAAATATGGCTCCCTGTGTCCTTGCTATTTACCCCATCACTTGAAGATTGTGGGGAGATTAGACTGGACTGGAAAGAGTGTGCTGGAAAATGACCCAGAGACAGCCCTTTCGCAATACCAAGTTATCAACAGGGAGAAATTTAGCACCACACGTCGGGCACCTGCAGGGTTTCCTATGTGCACTGAGTGAGTCCTCCATGTTATGCTTAAGAAACGGTGTATGTAATGGACCTGTTTACTCCCAATAACTGGTAAGGGCTTCAGGTGGCAACTACTGTTATTATGACCATACATACCATATTTATTATAGAACTAGGCTGATGGAAACTGGTTTGTGTTTATTTTGTCTTCAAAAGAAGAGTAGGTATGTCTTTGGCCTTCATCTGAGTTAAGGTTCACTTAAATACAGTGAAATCTAATGATCACCGCAATGTTCTCTCATTTTCTGTTTTCCATTCGTCACAAAGAAGCAAATAAATGAAAAGCAGGCATGAGACAAAAAGGCTATTTCTGGAAAGGGCTAGGAGTTCAGTTGTCATGTGAGGCTCCTCGGGCTAGAGAAGGTCGTGGAGGATGCCACCACTCCTGAGGTCTCCACTTCTCTGGACGACTCAGGGTTCTCCAGAGAAATAGAAACAATAAGGTATGATCGCTACAGAAAGAGATTTATTTCAAGGAATTGGCTCGTGTGACATAGAGGCCGGCAAATCTAAAATCCGCTGGTTGGGCGGGCAGGCTGGAGACTCAGAGTGGAGGCCACGGTCGAGTCCTGCTTGGGGAGGTCACTCTGGGGCTCCACGGATTGAATGAGCCCCTCACACACCGGGAGGGTGATCTGCTCTACCACTGAGCTCAATGTTAATCTCAACCCAAACGTCCTCACAGAACTATCCACAGTAATGTTCGACCATCTTTCCGGACAACACAGCCCAGCCAAGTTACAAATAAAATTAACATCACCACCTCTGTTTCTCGCTCCCACACAGGAATGAGGTTCATGACAGTAGGAAGGGGGCACCCAGGTGTCAGGGACAAGCACAGAGTCTGTGGGGACCCTGAACAGAAGCCACCTGCCTGAGGAGAGCAGCACCCAGCAGCACTGGACCTCAGTTCAAGGAAGAATCTTATCTCTTCTTTAATGAGAAAAGTCACCCACTGATTCTGAAGACAGACATTATTTATAGAAAAAACTCTTCTTAACCCCTCTGAAGTAAGTATTGTCACCTCCCCATGTCACCGATGAAGAAACTACTTTTGGTTAAGTGACTTGCCCTGCATCCATCAGCTAATTAGGTAGAAGAAGCTACATTTGAACACAGCTCCTCACATATCCCAGTGATTTCTCTTCACAGGCCCCATGGGGAAGGAAAACAAGAAGGTCGGAAAATGTCTGTGGCCAGAGCATCCTGTGAAGATGGCTAGAGTGTGGGGTTCGGGATTTCCATGGTTTCCTCTCAGGTTGGGAGACGTGTGGGAAGGGGCACTCTGGCCGATGTGCGTCCAAGCCTGTGCCCACAAACCACAGCCCCCCCTTATAAAGAGATTTGGGAGGCCTTGGGTAGCAAGACATGGATGCCCACACGTCCAGCCACCAAGCTCTGGGCAGTTGTCATTTGTTGGAGACTTTTATCGACGCCCCATGGACCATCTAATCTCTGGTGACCTCAGACTTAGGCTAATGGCTGCTCGGAGTCCGTGGCAGAGGTTTTCCAAAGAGCTAACGAAGTGCAGCCAGCTGAGGGTTAAGCTACTCTTGGTCTCTAGTGGTCCCTTGGTGACACCAAGAGAGCTCTGGTGGCCCACTCCAGTGCTCTCCTGGAAGACTATGTCCTTGACTATGCTCAGAACTGCCCTTGTGTGTGTCTGTGTGTTTAGAGGGTGGGAACATCAAGGGGATGATTGCTATAGAAGCAACGTGCTGCCTGCTTTGAAAGTTTGTCTTGGGATTTGGGCTGGGAAAATGGCCTTCTTCCCTTCTACTCCATGTGCCACCTCCACACCCCACCCACAGTTTCATACAGCAAAAGGCAAAGCGAATCCTCTTCCTCCCCTGGTTTTTGGTCTGACCTTCAGTGGGGCTGGGGCCCAGGCACCGGAGAAAGCCTGAGGGCGTGGCAGAGCATGCAGATGCAGACAGGATTGAAAATCACCAGCCAGTCCACGGTGTGGCACCCACTGGGACCCAGGGGCCAGCTAGGCCTGGCTTGGCCACCTTCTGGTGAAGATGACACAGGATGGCCTGGTTTCCCTCCCTGATGCCTCCTGCTGCAAACAGCTGACCAAGGCACATTTACCAAAGCTCTGAAAACCAGGGCCAAGCTGAAAAACAATGCCAGGTCAGTCTATGTTAAGGTAGGTATGTGCAAGAGCTGAGTTACAGTCACACTTCAATACTGAGATAATAATCAGAAACCAGGAAAGTGGGTGCTTTCATTCCAAAACCATATTACTAGGAATAAAGCAATAACTTTGAAAGGATTCATGTAAAGAGAATTGTGCACCAGGAAGAAGATAGTAACACATGAACTCACTCAGATCTGAAAACAACACTCCGAGAACATACTCTCCTCATTATCTTCCAGATAAGGACTCTCAGGGTCAGAGAGCTTGTGTAAACTTGTACAAAGCGACTTGACTAGTACACTGGTACCACCAGGAAGTCCAACCCCCAAGCCTCCTAAAAACTTAGCCACTATACTGCATCACAGTCCAATTATATAATCTTTCAAGCTCGGGAAGCATTATCAGGCCTATTAAAATTTATTTTCATTGCCCCATCTTATTTTGCATAGCAGTATCACACATATTTCTTTATAATTGTTACCATAATAAAATTGTGTGTTTTCTTATTTTTCCACCAAATAAGATTTTATCCATGCCTTTTCTCCATAATTTATCCAATTACATGGCTTTTACTAGATCAGCCAATTTAAACCCAAGGAGGTTATTTGAAATATGAAATCATGCACCACATACTAAAACCAGCATTCATTCCCCTCTATTATGTTCCTTCTTCTAATCACAGTAACTTTCAACTTCTTTTTTTTTTCAACGTCTTTTAAGAATGTTTCCATCTCTTCAGAAACTAAAATCTTAAATTAAGTGCTCATTTTCACATATGAATGAGATGAGAAGAAACAGAGTGAGATTTGGGTTTTCTGGCTTTTGCATTTAGGGAGAGATTTTTTTTAAAACTCAGGGTCTCCTAAAATCTTTCCATGGGAGAGCACCTAATCCGCATCTTCAGGTAGGCGAGCTGTCTGTTCCAAGGTGAATCGAAATTTGCAGGCGTTTTCTTAATGCCATTCTGCTGCCTGAAACATTTAGTGGCACAGGTTGTTCTATGACCTGACGCCTCACCAGCTTGCTGTGACACTGGGACATCTCCAAACCTCAGTTCTCTCAACTACAAAGAAGAGCCCATAATACCTGCTTCTTGGAGTTGCAAAATATCACTAAAAAGCCCTAATACGATACCCAGCCCATGATGGACACAAGGAAAGGTCTCGCCCTTGTGATTTCCCTAGTTCGTGGTCTACCAATTACAGGGCTTGGTATGTGCTTCATTCTCCTAGACTCTGTTCCCATGTCTGCGCGCCTGGGCATCAGGGAGTCCTGCTGCCCTGCCTCTGTGACTCCAGGACGAGCTCTGTCCCCACTCTCTGCACAACACTGCCTGCCCCTGGTGCATCCTTATTCACATCTGCTATCTCCAGGACTGCTGAACTGAGCTAATGGGCCAGCAACTCAAATAACTGCACAACTTTGAGGCTGCCGCCACTAAAATGAAGGTGGAAATAAAGAAAACTCAACTGGAAAAGAAAAAGGAGATCCTCGTTTGCCAGGGAATTTTCCCAATGCTCTTAATAATCAAGAGCTGGCAGAGCAATGAGCTCTCTCGTGTGATGGAAGGGTCTGTCTTGTACATTCTCCCACCATGAGCATGCCCCAGCCCGGTGTCATGGCACCAAACACTTTGCTGTATTTACTCTTGTCATTATCACATTTGTTTTAGAAACTGGACCCAAGAGAAAGCAAACTGAAAGTGAGCTTAGTAAACAACAGCATGCTGGATGAATAAAATAATTATTATACACTAGCTATTGTTTACCGAATACAGTGAATCATTTAGACATTTTATCCTCAGAACAACCCTATGATGATTTATGAAGTAGGAATGTTAATTATCCCCATTTTACAGATAAGAAAACTGAGGCAGAGAGAGGTGATATGCCCATCTTCAGAGACTTCCTCCCTCACCACCACCTTATATTGTCCATGACAGCAATAGTGCCAGTGCTGATAGCCAGTATATAGTAAGGCAGTGAGAAACAGGAGGGCGGTCAAAGCAGGAAGGGGCAGGAGGATGCGGCATGGCAGAGAGGTCCTCAGGAGGAAAGCAGAATCCCCCGGAGAGTCTCAACTCTGAAGTGGGGCGACGGGACAGGCCACAGGGTGTGCAAAGGGTCGGTGGGGTATTACAGGAAAGGGGGACTCTGCTGGGTTGGAGGGCTCAGAAACAGACCCAGAGCGGCAGCCCCCACAGTACACTGGCTCGAGTCCACCCGACCCTCATGCCAACCCTCACGGGAAGATACTTAGGTTATGAGGGATACAGGATGGCAGAGTTTAAACCACCTCCCCAGGATGACTCAACAGGTGGAACCAGGCTTGTGTGACTCAAACTCTCTGGGTATGACTAAGCCAGTGATCAGAGCTCTGAAAATGTGTTCCTGAAACTCCAAACTCCCAGGTCTCCCCTGAATCCTGGTCTTATCCGAGGCCTGAATAAAATGATTCCAAACCCCCAGACCCAATGCTACTGTCCCAAGCAGCCCTCTGGAGCCTGTCACCCCAATCCCTCAGATAAAGGACCAGGAGAGGCATTAACACTCCCTGCTCGGCCCCATAACCAAACCTCTTCTGCCAGCCCTGGGCAGGGATCAGAGCGCAGAGCAAACCCCACAAACCGCTGCTGCGTGCTGCCTTCCTGTGCCGTAGGGAGGGAAACCAAGTCACGCCAAGGACACAGCTCACATCAGGAACCCAGGAGAGCCCACTCACACAAAGCTCCTGCACGGGGCCCCTCTCCCCACCAGTGTAGGGGCGCAATGTTTCGTGTGCGCCGGAAACCTCCCCATTAAAGTATCTGGCGGTCGGAGGGGCCTACCACCTGATTTCTCTTTTGAATTCCGAGAGAGACAAGCTTGGTTTTACCTCCCCAGGTCTCCAGGGGATGGGAAAAAGGACAATCAATCCACTATTCCCCGGTCTGCTGCTCAGTGTCTGTCATCTGCATTTTGTGCTGCTCTCCAGAGCCTGGAGCCTGAGGCCCCGCAGCCACACAATGAATGCAGCAGGAGCAGGCCCTTTTCGAGACACAAGGCAGGCAAGGCAAAAATTAGTCAAACGTGAAGCCTTCTCCCCAGGCTGCCTGCAGCCCCGTGTGGACCCCCCGGATGTGAGGAGTTCTGTGAGAATTAATCTTGTATTTGGTGGTAGGCTCTGGCCACAGAAGCAGCTTAGTCCTGGTCCCTAGTGACTCCCAGAGGCAGGCTTCCTACCCATCTCTGCTTGTGCCTCTTGCCCCGGGGTGACTTCACAGCCACCCCACCTCGCCAGGACTTGGATGGCTCCCTCCTGCTGCCCGCAGATCGATCTGGACAGCTCTGTTTACTCCACCCATAACCGTCCAAGCTGCCGGTTACCTTAAAAGGTCCCTTCAGAGTCTCTGCTCATCCCACACACTTCCTGTTGCTAACAAATGAGTCCAAGCTTATCGTGGCTGCTTGTAAGATAATTAAAAACCAGGGCCTGCAGGTCAGCTTTCAGTGCCACTTAGGGCCCCGATTCCCAGACACCCGCCGGCTCCAAGGGACTCCTGGGTTTCCCTTGTTGTCACCCTTCCTCTGAACCCTACAAGTCTGGAAAAATCTCAAGGTGGGGATGCAGGGGGAAGGGAGAGTGCCACATGGTGGGAAGAGCCCTGGCTTGGGACCCACAGGGACCCCATCACCCTCTTAGCGAAGCATCCTCAGCTAATGTATTTCACATCTCCAAGCTCGGGGCTCCTCCTTTATAGAGTACAGATATTGGGACCTGCCTCGACGGGTGACAGTGGTGAGATAGAGTCGAAAAATGAAGGGACGGTGCAACAGTGTGCACCCCACATTGCAGCCACTCTGCATCTCTCCAGGATAAAGGCCTGGGCGTAGGCAACTCTTTCTGGTAGTGGACAGTGAGGTGAGCTGTTTGCAGGCCCTTGAAGCCATCCTCCAGCTGCCCGTGATGGCACAAACCTAAGCAGAAGGTCAGTGCGTTCCCAGGGTCCAAGGGCCGGCAGGGAGCAGAGAGGCCTTCGGGGTACAGGGGTGGGCAGGGAAGCCAGGCACAGGCCAGAGAGGGTCCAAGTCTTAGCTGCTTTTCCTAAGCCAGACGACAGGGCAAGGGACATTGGGGGGGGGGACGCTCCAGATACCGTGGTGCCATCATCACTGAACACAGAACCAATCAGAAAAGTGCTATGTTTAATCCTCCATTTGAATCTGGTGCTGTTCACTGGACCAATCAGAAGATGCTCTTTTTAAGTCTTCATTTGCATAGGGACACGACCAATCAAAAGACGCCTCTCCTGATCCTTCATTTACATATGGCAGGACTCCAAGTCATTTTTCCCAGGACAGTTCACACAGGGCATAATACCGAGTGAGTGAGTGACAGGATGACTCTGTCCAGTGACAACCCGGGAGCTGTGAAAGACCCCTTTCCCTTCCCCTCGAGGCCCCTGTGAGCCTTTTTACCCACCGACTCCCACTCTGCAGAGCATCCATCTTTTCCACCTTCAATAAAAGTACTCTCTCGTTGCCTTCTCTTTGTGTCTCGTCCAGTTCTTTGTTCGGGATGCCAAGAACCTGGGAAGAAGCCCTGAGGGAGCCTCCAAATGGTAGTAGGTTCACCTCACCTCTTCTTGGGCGACAGCAGCACTCCTGCTTTGTGGTGGCCCCGACACCCTGAGGCAGGCCCAGGAGGACCCCCAGGGCCTCACTCCGGACAGGACAGGACGGGCCCTGCCCTGGGTCTCTGCAGCCACTCCTGGGCTCCCCTGCGCTTCTCCCCTTCCTCCAGCCCGGTCCGGGGAAGAACTCGGCCAAACAGCCGACCTTCCACCCTGCTGAGCACAGGGCCCATTGTCCTCAGCACCGTCTGCCCCATGCATTCCGGGAAGGCAGCACAGCCCCACACAGATAGGAATGCGGTGCTGCTGTAAGCTGTGGGACTCCGGGCAAAGTATTCAGTCTCTCTGACCCTCTTCTTCCTCCCCCACACAGCATGGCTAATGAGGTTGGGAAAGTGCCGGCAGGGGGACCCGAGCGCATGCCTGGCAAAGGAGAGCGAGGTGGGAAAATGAACCCAGAACAAGAAGTTACAGAGCAGAGCACAGGCCTGAGGGTCAGAAGGTCTGGGTTTGTGTCCTTCGAGAGTCACCTGATGCCCGACCAACGGGTAGGACGGCACGTCCTGGTGTGTTGCATCAGGAAGCACTCTGATCCAGGGCTGCTCAGAGCAGAAGAGCAGCAGAGACCTTCGGAAGCATCTTCCCGAGGGCATGCAGCAACCTTATTTAATGTCACGTTCCTGCAGCTACAGCCTGCTGCATAACCAAAGTGCAATAAATGTTTGCTTTTGAATTAATTGACTTAGCTGACACTCTTCACCCTACAGAGGCCTCGTAGCTACAGGACATTTGTGGAAGAGTCGAGGCTGACACTTAGCTTCCTGCCACCAGGTGTGCAGACCTCACCCCCGCCCTGCCTCCCTCTGGGAGCAAAGCCCTGGAGGTTGGAGGTTGGAAGTTGAAGGACTGGAAAGCTGCCTCCAATCCCTAAGAGACTACCTGCAAGTTCGGATTCTGTCATCCCCAAACCGTCTTCACAGGGCCCTAAGCCACCCTGCCAAAGGGCACTAACTGTTGGAATTAAAAAGTCATTCCAGCCAAGCTTGGTGGTGCATGCCTGTAATTCCAGCACTCTGGGAGGCTGAGGCAGGAAGATCACAAGTTCGAGCCCAGCCTGGACAATTTAGCGATTTAGTGAGATCCTGTCTCAAAATAAAAACAAAAAATGAAAAGGGCTGGGGATGTAGCTCACTGTGAAGACCCTGGGTTCAATCCTGAATACTACAAACAAGAAATAAAAATAAAATGTCATTCCCACTTACTTGCAGCTGGTGAGGGAGCTAAGGTCTCCGGACGGTCACTCCTCTCCCATGCGCCAGGATTTATGAGATGGTAGAAATACTGATGCCTGCTTGTGATTTGAAAAAGCCAAAAGTATGGTGCTGGTCAAGAGAAAATAAGGCACTAATTCTGAAAGTCAGGAGGGTCCACGTCAGTAACAGAGTCATTGCGTTCCCTGGGAGCCCAGGCTCCTGCCCAGCCCTCCTCTTCCGCCCCAGTCACTCTGTGCATGTGGCCTGTCAGTCACACAGGACTCAGGAGGGCTGGGCTGGAGCTCAGTGGCAAGGCCTTCGCCTAGCATGCAGAGTCAGGTTGGAGCCCCAGCACCACAAAGTGAAAATTAAAATATTTTAAAAAGACCTAGCAAACCAGATACACCTAGCTATGTTCAGGCCAATTTCTGCCACGCCACAATCACCAGACTCCTTGCTTTACGCTTACAGGGGCTTCCAAACCACAGCTCGAAGGGCCTGAATTTCTTGTTGCAGGACAGAAATTCTGAACCACATCGGCTGGATGGGATGTGGTTGCAGCTTTAGAAGAAGTATAGTGGTCTATTTCTGGAGCACTTTGAAAGAGGCAAGCTTCTTGCCTCCAGCAACCTTCAGGCTGAGGCCAGTGCTCAGGTGTGGTTAGGAGACCTGCCCTTTGAACTCTCCCAGGGCGCCTGTGCAAGCACACACAGTTCTTTCACTAGTGTACAAGAGCAATGCCCGGAACATGTTCTGTGGCACATTCATCCTGTAAGACGTGCCTGTGGGTTTCTCCTTCCTCTTCTTCTTCCTCTTCTTGTTCTCCTTCTTCTGCTTCCTCTTCTTCTTCTTCTCCTTCTTCCCCTTCTTCCCCTTCTTCTCCTTCTTCTTCCTCCTCCTCTTCCACTTCCTCTTCTCTTCTTCCTGTTTCTCCTCTTCTTCACAAATACTCATGGGAAATTGTGCATAATCTAGTCTTCCCCACCTGCAATCCACAAAACACTACCGACCACTTTAAGTGTCTTAGTTACTTTCTTGTCACTGATACAAAATACCCAACACCCACTAATTAAAGGAGGAAAGTTTTATTTTGGTTCACAGTCTGCACAGGTTTCATTCCATAGTTGGCTGGCTCCAAAGCAGGGTGGCATGGCAGAGGGGCATCACAGAGGAGAAACAACTCATGGCACAGCAGGCAGGAAGTAGAGAGAAAGTAGTGGAGGAGGGAAAGAGAGAGATCCTTTCAGGCCTCACCCCCAGGGACCCACCTCCTCTGACCAGGACATTTCACCTCCCAACATGAGGTTATCACATTTAGCTAGAACCTCATCAGTGGACTCAGCCATTGATATAAGTATCACATCATCCCCATGATGCAACCACCTCCCCAGAAGCACCACCTATGAGTCTAGGAGGCTTTAGAGGGACATCTAGACATAAGCCATAACAGTAAGCTCTCAGGGGACAAAAGTAGTGAACACTTAATTTGGGGCCCGTCGTCTCTCCCGTAGTAACAGCCTCCAGGTTCTCCTTAGGTTCCCATGCGCCCTAACCCTTCATGCGGCCCTGCTGGTGAGACCTTTCCGTGACGGTGCTGCCTCATCATCAACACACACACACACACACACACACACACACGCATGTGCATGCACAAGCACGCACACATTTCCAACTACAGGCTACTTGCTAAGTGTGGCATCCAGCACAAACTTACACACACATGCACACACAGATACACACATACACATACACATACACATACACATTATTGGAGCTGAGTGTCTCAACCCACAGTAATTCCTGTCATGAAGATTCCTAAATATTTCCCAGATCCTTTACACTGATGATCTAAAATTGTTCCAATAATTTACCTTTTTTCTTAGCTTCTGTGGCTTGTAACCACTGAACTCTAGTTGACACAAGAAACTTACTTCCCACAAGCAAAAACATGAAGTTGGACCTTTACCATATATTGTATATGAAAAGTAGCAAAAAATGGATCAAAGACATAAACATAAGACCTTTCTTGGGCAATTGGGGTTCTGTTCAGAAAGCCCTTGTCTATACCTATGTCCTCAAGAGTTTTACCTATTTTATCTTCTAGCAGATTAAGTATTTAACATTTAGGTCTTTGATTTTAGTTTAGTTTGGTACACAGTGAAAGACACAGGTCTATATTTAATTTTCTGCATGTGGATAGCCAGTTTCCGTGGCACCATTTATTAAAGAGACTGTCTTTCCTCCAGTGTATGTTTTTGGCCCCTCTGTCAAACATCAGATAGCTAAATGTGCCTGTCGCCTGGGGCTGTTTCCGTATCCGCTATTCTGTTCCATTGATCCACATGTCTGTTTTTTTGTCAGTACTTTGCTGTAGACAACCTACAGAATGGGAAAAATACTTTTGCCAACTATTCCTCAGAGGGCTAATACTGCATCTAGAATATATACAGAACTCAAAAAAATTAAAATCCCTAAAAATAAAAGATCCAATCAAAAAATGAGCAACTAAAATGAACAGACACTTCTCAGAAGTAAAAATGGCCAATAAATATATGAAAAAATGTTCAACATCTCTGGCTATTAGAGAAATGCAAATTAAAACGACACTGAGATTCCATCTTCTTCCAGAAAGAATGGCCATCATCAAGAAATCAAATAATAACAAATGCTGACAAGGCTCCAGGAAAAAAAAAGAAACCCTTCTTCACTGTTGGTGGGAATGTAAACTATTACAACTACTATGGAAATAAGTACGGAGATTCCTCAAAAAATTAAACTAGAAATTCCACTTGACCCAGCTATCCTCTTTATACACATCTTCCCGGCAGAGTTAAAGACATCATATTACAGTGATACATGCATACCTGTGTTTACAGTAGCACAATTCTTAATAGCTAAATCTTAGGAGTGACCTATATGTTCACCAACAGATGAACAGAAATACATATATTTATACACGATGGATACTGCTTTGCCATAAAGAAGGATAAATTTGAGTCATTTGTAGGAAAGTGAATGCACCTTGACACCACAATGTTAAGTGAAATAAATGAGACACACAAACTTGAACATTGCATGATTTCCCTTATATGAGAAACCTAAAATATAAACAAAGAACAAAACAAAAGATAGATAATAGAAAATAGGGAGATGGGTCTTTTGCACAATTAGCTTTTCCCCAATTGCAAGAGATGGGGAGAGGGAAGGGGAAAGGGGGTGGAAAAGGATTAAGACGTGTTATGCAGATGGACCAACTCCCCACAATGAATGTCATCATTAGGTACGATGGTGGACTGAGGTGGTCAGCTTGAGCAGGAACGCCCAGCTGGACCAAGTTGGTGTGGTTCTGGGCTGGAAGATCCACCTGAGGATTGTTGCCAACACAACATAAAGGAGAACGGGAGCAGAATTTAGAGGCCGGCTGTTTCCCAGGAGGAGCTCTGCTAAGGCTGGTTCTCCCAAAGGGAACTCAGCTGTTCTCATCACAGAAGGAGCTCAGGGCCTTGCTGTAGCCAAGGGTGGCTGCTGTTTGCTTCAGGGGAGCTCTGGCCTTCATCTCTGCTGCGAGCATTGTATTCTGGTTCCAGTATAGATTTCTTCAGCCATTTAGTGCAGACACGGATGTACATGGGACATTGCCGTGGGCTCCCAGCACTTGACTGGATATTTCAGGTCTCCAGTGTATAGAAGACAGTCTGCACTCTTCCTGCATTTGGCTTGTGTGTGAATGTTGTAATTTGTAAGTGTTCTGTATTAAATCTGCTCTCTTGCAAACCATTGACTCTAGAAAAGTAACTAATACATGTACTAATAAAATACAAACTGAAAAACAAAGTTAAATACTTTATCCATCAGAGGACACTGTCCACACAGTGAAAAGCACACACAATAGGAGAAAACATTTGCAAATCACACATCTAATAAGGGATCAATACTCAAAACATACAAAGAACTAATACTAAACCACAAAAATTGTAAATGGACAAAACCCTTGAATAGACATTTCTCCAAAGAAGACAAATGACCAATATGCACATGAAAAGATGTTCAACATCACTAATCACTAGGAAAATGTAAAGCAAAGCCACGAAGAGCCCATCATTGTGGCACATGTCTGCTTTCCCAGCTACTTAAGAGGCTGAGGCAGGAGGGTCGCAAGTTGGAGGTTGGTCTGTGCAACTTTGAGAGATCTTGTCTTAAAATCTTAAAAGGGGTTCTGATTTGTTTGCATTCTTTATATATTCGAGATGTTAGTTCTTTGTCGGAGGAATAGCTAGCAAAAATTTTTTCCCGCTCTGTGGGTTGTCTCTTCACTCTGTTGGTAGTTTCTTTTGCTGTGCAAAAGCTCTTTAATAAGATAAGATCCCACTTGTTGATTCTTTGTAATATTTTCTGGACAACTGGGGCTTCGTTCATAAAGTCTTTGCCTACACCTATATCTTCAAGAGTTCTGCCTATTCTATATTCCAGAAGATTTAGTGTTTCTGTTTTAATATTTAGATCTTTGATCCACTTTGATTTTAGCTTTAGTGCATGGGGAAAGATATGGGTCTAGTTTTAATCTTTGACATGTGATGAGCCAGTTTTTCCAGTGGGCAGCTGAAATGAATAGACACTTCTCAGGTGAAGAAGAAGAAATAGCAAATAAACATGAAAAAATGTTCAACATCACAGATTATTCGAGAGATGCAAATTAAAACAGCACCGAGATGCCATCCCACTCTAGAAAGAATGGCTATTATCAATAAATCAGCCAATAACAAATGCTGGAGGGGCTGTGGGGAAAAAGGAACATTTCTCCACTGGTGGTGGGAGTGTAGACTGGTGCAACCACTATGGAAATCAGTGTGGAGATTCCTCAGGGAACTAGGACTAGAGATTCCATTTGACTCAGCTATTCCCCTTCTTGGTATCTTCCCAAAAGAATTAAAAGCATCACACCACAGCAATACATACACACCCATGTTTATAGCGGCATAGTTTGTAATAGCTAAATCTTGGAAACAGCCCAAATGCCCATCAACTGATGAGTGGATAAAGAAAAAGTGGGGTTTTTTTTTTAATACAATGGAGTACTACTATGCCATAAAGAATGATAAATTTGAGATATTTCTAGGTAAATGGATGCATCTTGAGACCATACTCTTAAGCAAAATAAATCGGACACATATGTTTCAATATCGCATTGTTTCTCTGGTGTGAGAAAGTGAAAGTGTAAATAAAGACTAAAATGTATTATATTGGGAAAGGAAAGAAACTATTCAAATGGGAAGGGGAACAAGTGGGGGATGAACAGAAGGACAAGAGAAATAAGGAATAGAAGGAAAAATGGAAACAAAGTTTTTGTAAATAAGAAGGGAGGAGGGGGTGAAATGAGGGGAGGGGAACAGGGGAAAAAAGAAGCAACAAGATACATCATGTACAGGTACAAATCCCCTAGGATGAATGTTATCACTATGTGTATCCAAAATGTACCATTAAAATAAATTTTTTTTAAAAAAATCTTAAAAGGGCCACGGATGTAGTTCAGTGGTAAAGCACCTGCCCAGCATGCGCAAGGCCCTGGGTTCAATTCCCAGTATGTGCACACACACACACACACACACACACACACACACACACACACACAAATGATATATTACTTCATACCCAGTATGAATGATTATTGTATAATTTTAAAAAAATAGAAAATAGGAAGTGTTGGTAAAGATGTAGAGAAATTGGAATCTTTGTATTTGTTGGTAGGAATGTAAAATGGTGTCACTGTGAGAAAAAATATGGCATTTTCTCAGAAAATTAAAAGGAGAATTATATGATTGAGCAATTCTATTTTGGGGTACATGCCCAAAAGAATTGAAACCAGGAACTCAAACTAGTATTTCTACACCCATACTCATAACAGCATTATTCGTAACATCCACAAGGCAGATGCAACCCAAATGTTCATTACCAAAAAATGGGTAAACTAAATGTGGTACGCACATATACTGCAATGTTATTCAGCCTGAAAAAGGGAATTCTGACATATGCTCCAACGTGGATGAAACCGGAGCACATTCTGCTAGGTGAAAGAAGCGTACACATGGTGTACAGTTCCACTTACAAAACAAACTGGAGTAGACACGTCCACAGAGACAGAAAGCAGAATGGTGGTCACCAGGGGCTGGAGAGAGAGGAAAACGGGGAGCTATTGTTTAACGGGGACAGAGCTTAGTTTGGGAAGGTAAACAAATTCTGGGTATAGATGGTGGTGATGGTTGCACGAATATATACATACTTAATTCATGCGAAGAGCAAACAGTGAGGGTCCCAGAGAACACACTTCAGGTGAGGTTGGCAGGCGGCCTCAGAACTGGACCTTCAAGGACAAGGGCCCAGGGCGAGTTGGGGGAGGCCCCCACCAGGCTGAGCAGAACTTACGCCCCAAGGGGACAGGAACTAATTACCTCTGATGTTCTCTGTGTACTGTGTTCATGCAGAATGCAGGTTGCTTTGCCAACGCAGAACTTAATAAAGGCTTTTGGAAATTTTCATCCCATTCGCAGCTGCTAAGGGGAAGCTCCCTTGGCCAGGGAGTCTGCTCCTCAGTAAAACTCTATAAAATAAATGCCATAAATTCTTAAAAACAGACTCTCACTTGGTTGCCCAAGCTGACCTGGAACTCACAATCCTCCTGCCTCAGCCTCCTGAGTGCCAGGATTACAGGCCTCGCAAGCTTAAGCTTGAGTTGTGGAGTCAGTAGGTCTGTGTGTGTCACCATGTGACAAAGACAGCTAACTAGACATTAGCCACTTCTACCTCTGTGACATTGGCATCGTTCGCCCGTGACAGGAAGGTGTCATGGGCACTGGTGAGGCTGCCCGCCTGCCCCCTTGGGTGGCACATCCACGATGCTGCAGTTCCAGTCCAAAAGACATCTGGAGGCCCTGCTTTCACTTATTTTTATTTTTCCAGCT
This sequence comes from Hystrix cristata, assembly GCA_004026905.1. NCBI lineage: Eukaryota > Metazoa > Chordata > Mammalia > Rodentia > Hystricidae > Hystrix > Hystrix cristata. The sequence goes on along the minus strand of PVJO010001466.1, from coordinate 151,623 downwards.
CAGAATACTTTTGCCCAGTCATTCCTCAAATAATCCAAGCTCCTCACAAACTGTTTCCAAATATTGAAACACATTACAGCAGGCCATCAGCTCCATCTTATAATCAAATAGATGAATCACAAGGCAATTTCCTTTAGATTTTTTAATAGGATTTCCACTCCTACCTCATTGCCTTGTCTGGACTGATGTTTACAGAAAAAGAAATTACTACTTTCAAAAATATCCGATTGATTGTGTTTTTTAGTCAAATAAAAGCTGACGGACAGCTGGAGTTGCAGGCCTCATAATTCTGGGCCCATTTTCTGATGTTCACACATGTGCCCCACCTTTGATTTTGTGGGTGCCCCCCTCCCCAGCAGGGGCCTCCCACCAACACATACATGGGGGACAGAGACCCATCAGGCATTCACTTCAAAACATCTGCCACGTGGACTGCAATTATCTTCTAGATGTAAACTGGACTGGCTGAAATGTATATATGTGTATTACGCACACATGTATAGGTATGCATGTACTGTGTATGTATATACTGTGTACACATACATGTGCTCGTGTGGGCTTTCTGCTCCAAGCCCAGTATTCTCTGGATATAAGATACATCAATATCATTTATGTAGATATATGTAAAATTGCAAATACCTTTCAAGAAAGTGCCTCCCAGAACTTTCCAATTATCTACAAGGCAGCAATGTTTCTCCAGCCAAACAACTGCCCTGGGGCCTGTGGGTGACAGTAGCAAGAAAACTTCTCAGTCCTCCTGCCTTTTGATATTTCCTAAAGCCTGACAGGAAGGGGATAGTATCTCTATTTTAAATTAAGAGGTTAAAACATTTCGGTACAATAGAACATGCAGGGATATTTTTGTTTTTACTTATTTGACCACAATCCCAGCAAACTCAAGTAACGATGACTTGTCTTGAGTATCAGAAAGGACACATGCTTCTTGAATACTCAGTGACTGTGTTAAATTCTGAAATAATTAAGACTACTGACAGCAGCCCCATTTCTGAAACATACAGATTGAAATACGGAATAAGATCTGAGTCTAGTAGATATATGAAGTTGTCTAACTGAAGCACTCTGCTTTTCTTGAAACTGTGATGCCTCTTTGTACCTCTACCCTGTTCTCCAACACACACATGTGCACACATGTACACACACACACAATCACCTGTACATTCTTGTGCTGAAAACCCCAAGTGTTTCGTTTGCATACATTTTCCCCTGGCCACATGACAAGAAAAACAGGTGTCTAGTATTTATTTCCTCGTTTCCCTGTGGTTAGGACTGGAACGCTGTGGCTTCAGGGTCTCTTGCAGTTCGGTGTCTTCCAAGCAGTTACTAACCTAGAATCCATATCCCCCGTCCAGTGAAATCTGCTAGCCAGGGCCTTGGCTAACGTGTGTCCGCCCGGTTTGCTTTCCCTCATGCACTCTGCCATCCTGCCCTGTGGTGTGGCCACAGTAGGCCTCAGGCCTCCTTGCTCTGTGAGTATTGCTTACATAAAACTTGTACTGCTCCAGGCACACGCACTCTCACAGCCCAGCAAATGCACGGCGTGCACATTCAGAGGTGACCCCCCCACCCCGACCAACCTCCTTCCCTGAGCCTGAAACACCCCCCTTGACACTGCAGTCCAGAGCTGGTGGCGGCCTCCTCATTGCTCTCCCAGAGGTAGGTCTTATTCGTTCCTGTTCCGGCCACCTTAGCAATCAGGCGAGGCCCTGAAGCAGCCCCTTGTCAATCAGTCACACCCTGCTTGGAAATACCAAGCATCATGTGGCCTTCAGAACACCTACAATCTTCACTTAGCTTTCACTTTACTTGCTCTCTGCCTCTTAGACAAGCTAACGAGCTAAGTGCTTTGCATTTAGGCCTCAAACTGTTCCTGCAGGATGGAGATTATTCTCCTTCCCCTACAGATGAAGTAACTGAGGCTTAGCCAAGCTAAATTAACTTGTTCGAACTACCTGTCTTAGTTACGTTTCCCATCACTGGGACAAAACACCCAACACCTGCAATTTAAAGGAGAAAAGGTTTATTTTGGCTCACAGTCTGTGGAGGTTTCACTCCATAGTCAGCTGGTTCCAAGGCAGGGCAGTAAGACAGAGGAGCTGGCAGAGGAGAAACAGCTCAGGGCCCGGTGCCAGGGAGCAGAATGTAGTGGGAGGAAAAGGGAGGGATAAACCCTTCCAGGCCACGCCCACAGTGATCTGCCTCTTTCTGCCATGTCCCAACTCCTCACAGCAAATCAACTACAAACTTATCAGTGGACTAATTCACTGACTGTCACACCCCATGAGCCAATCATCCCCCAAAAGTCCCCCTCTGAGCACATGAGGCTTTGGGGGGACATCTAGATATAAACCACAACAGTACACGGTTTTTTCTTTCCTAGGGCTGCCGAGGTTAACATCAACTTGGTGGCTTGATACAACAGAACCTGATTCCTTTGCAGTGCTGGAGGCTCAAAACCCAAGCTCAGGGTGTCTGCAGGGCCAGCTCCCTGTGTAGTCTTCTTTAGGGGAGACTGCTTCCTTGATTCACGAGCTCTGGGGGTCACAGACAGTCTGTGGCTTGTAACTCCATCCCTCCAATCTCCATGTGGCCTCTTCCCTATGTGTCTGCTCTGTGCCCAAATCTCTCCTTTCTCTTATAAAAGTGCCTCACATTGGATTTAGGGTCCACCCTAAATCCAGAATGGTTTCATCTTGAGATACTTAACTAATTACATCTGCAAAGATCCTGTTTTAATCAGCTTGCCCATTGCTGGACAAAACACTCAATGCCACAACTTACAGGAGGAGAAGTTTATTTGGCTCACGGTTTGAGAAGTTTCAGTCCATGGTCAGCTGGCTCCAAGACAGTAACATCATGGCAGAAGGGCGTGGCAGAGCAAATCTGTTCACTTCACACTGTCAGGGAAGCAGAGCACAGGGGAAGAGACACACCAAAGGCTGAGCAGTGACCCGCCTACACCCGGGCCCCACCCCTCAGCACATTCATCCATTCATTAATCCTCAAACGAGTATAGGGACCCATGACACAACCACCTCTCCAGTCATCTCCTAACCTAGTCAACAGTTGAGCTCAACTATCACAGGCCCTATTTCCCCCAGTTAGGTCACATTTTGAAGTTCAAGTGGACGTGAACATGGGGGAAACACTATTTAACCCACTACACTCAGAAACTAGGGTTCTCTGACTCCAAGCACCATGTAACCATGTATTTCACTTAATGCCCACCAGAAAGCTCCTGAACAAATCGAACACCTCTCATTTGTCTAAAGTTCCTATCTGTCTGTCTTTCCTCATGCTATTTTCTTTACATAGACCAATTCTTCCCTTTTTCTTCCTTTCTTCCAACTCTGCTTGTGGAAATCTTGAGCAGTCTACAAAATGAAGTCTAATACCCCTTCCTCCAAGAAGACACCCAGGATTGCACCATCCAGGCAAGGACTTCTTTCTTCCACCCATATCCTCCTGCCTTACTCCTAGTCTCTGAGGGCTGTTACTCTCTTCAACATCACCTTCCAGGTTTCTGTGGCATTGTCTTCATTCACCATCACTTCTTGCCTCTCTGAGCCATACTAAAAGCTTCTTAGCAGCAGGGCTGCCTTCTCCCACTGTGTGTTCTCCACAGCACCCTACTTTAGCAGGAGCCTCTTAACCTTGCCTCTTTCCCTGCATTAGTTCATATATCAGTAAGCAAAAATGGAAAATGCATACAACCTACTTTTCTCCAATACTCCCACTTCCCAAAACTGGAATTTAAATAATTTTTACATATTTATTTTGGGTTTTTTTGTTGTTGTTGTTGTTTTGACACAGAGACTCTCTGTGTAGTACTGGACTTGAACTCACTATGAAGACACAGTAAACGTCAAATGGCACAGCCAAGTTTCACCCCAGGCCCATGTAACCAGAAGCTTTACTCTTTTTTGGGAGGGGGTGCTGGGGATCGAACTCAGGGCCTTGCGCTTGCTAGGCAAGCACTCTGCCACTTGAGCTAAATCCCCAACCCCCAGAATCTTTACTCCTATTACCTACCTGTACTATTTCCTTGAGTGACTCAAGATGCAAAATGCACAGAGATAGAATGTCTGCCCTCAACTTGGAAAAGAAGTGGCCAAAGAAATAGATCACGTTTAAAACTGTGTCACTTTAGACAATGTGTGAAGTCCCACAGTTGTTACTGTTAGTGGGCGTCTGACTACAAACTCAGAGAGACAGGCAGGCAAACGTGAAAGACGTGCACACAGGGGCAAGAAGGTGTGAACAGTGAACCCAGGGAGCTCCACCCTGTGCACAGCCCCAAGAGATGCCACGAGATTAATGTCAGACCACATTTGTGTCAGAGGGAATGTGGAAAGCTGCGCCTCACCAGATCTCAGGCTGAAAAACACTACCTCTTTTTTTTTTTTTCCTCCCTAATCTTTTTTAACTTCCCCTAAAGCTTTAGCCAAGCTTAAAACCATGAGCTTTCAGGGAACAAAGTGAGGCCCATCTGTGCAGGCAGGAATTTGCCGACCGAACTAAAAGGTCAATTCAGCTCTGGCTATAGCGTAGCATTTAGATGACCCCAAATACTTCCCAACTGAATGAGCCAGAAATAACTCTGCATTACTGTGAATCATGACTCCAGAGGAGAAATGACAGGAATACTCTTTAACAGATCACGACTGCAGTGCTACTAATGAAAAAATGAAGTAACGTAAGAGGTCTGTCGCTTTGGAATACGCTTGTTCTAAAGGCTGTATAAAAATAGTCCTAACCGTCGGGTTTGGGGAGGAAGACAGAATGCCTTTGTTTTCAAAGATTTTATTTCTTTTATTATAAGACATATAGGTAAAAACTCGCATATTTTCAAAAAGATAAAAAATGGTAATAAAATGGACATTTTCCTTATTAAGAAATATGTTCATAAATATGTTTTATCAAATGTTAAAATGGTTATTTTGCAAATAATAATAAATAGAGCAAAGCCGTGACATACAAGGGTCAACTCAAAGTATTGGAAGTTTTTATGTTACATGTTTTATAAAAATTCAGACCTTAAAAATTTAGCATTTTTCACTTCAGGTTATGAATAATTCAGACCTTTAAAATATTTTTACGATGGCTCCATGATTTCAAAAATAATAAAACATAAAACGTGATCTGACTAAGTAGAATTTGATGAAAATATTCCCCAAATAGAAAATTGTTAGACACATACGTACAGATACAGTTTGAGCCTATAAGTGGTACACATAGCAGTCCACAATCCTACAAATCTGTGTGGGCACTGAACGAAAACTGTTAGCTAAGCTTTAGTTTCCAGCATGGTCCGTCATTTCTCTTCACAGTTTGATGGAGCAATAATAGTCATGACCATGAGGAGCCAAGTCCCACAGTTCTGGCTCCAGGAGGCAGGTACGCAGAAAGCTCTCCTCCTCCAAGTAAGCCCCGTGACAGCTCTCCCACATCCGAGTATGACCCAGTGGCTTCAAATTCACATATGAGAGCACTGGGTAAAAATTCCAACGATGAAAGTCCTCTTCTAGACATTCTTTCATAAGCTCCAATTCTCTACCATCTGAAGGAGGGAGAAAACTCTTGTGAACACCAAATATGCCTGGCACTGAGCCTTGCGTGTCCAGGTAGCAAGGTCAGGCTTTTCCTATAAATAAATACTGACTCTACGAACATCTTTCATTTTCCATGTATTTTGTTGCCCACGAGGCTAACATGTTAGTTCTCGGCTGCAATGGGGGAAGCCACATCTAACAATACTTAAGTAACCAATCTAATATAGATTACCGGTCCCACAGGCCTTGGATGACGCCTGCCAGAGGACATCTGGGTGGTGCTGGACGCCTAGAGCACAGAGAGGTCGTGGCAGGATTTGGACTTGAGCTTGAAGGCCATGTTCTTGTTGTTTTTGGCTACGATCTTGCCCCAGAAGCGCCTGGCTTTCCTGGGGATGCTCTCCCTCCGTTTCTGGTAGGCCAGTCGCCGCTCGTTCTTCTCCTTGCTGTCCCGACGAAGGCGGACCTGCCGCACAATGCCCTCGAACAGCTCCTTCACATTGTGCTGCACCGCCGCCGAGGTCTCAATGAACTTGCAGTCAAACACCACCGCACACGCTCTGCCTTCTGGTGAGAGGAAGGACAGAGGCCAGTCAGAGGGGCTACAGAGCGTGACTGCACAGCACACGCAGCCTCGCCGGGTGACTGCTGTTTCAAATTGCTATGGGGTGACTCAAGCTCAGTCAGATATGCCACAGACGAGGAGCCCACCAGGACACACACCCTCCCGGAGCAGGAGAGTCTTGCAGGAGGATCCCCGGAAGCAGGGAAGATGGACTTTAGATCTGGTCCCCCATAAATGCCTTGTGTGAGAATCCAATGTCATCAAATACAGTGATATTAATTACAACAGCAAAGCTGTAAGTTTAATTTCATTGATTACAACTTAACTATGGGCCAAGAATTAGGCTAAGTTCTTTATTAACATTTTTTCAATGTTCTTAACAATTTTGGAAAATATAGTAGGACCCCCATTCAAATAGATGAGGAAAATGTACGGGAGCTAAAAACGTGAGGGAGTCCACACGGTGTATATGATGGTGAACCCATGCCTGTTTAATTCTGAAGCCGGATGCTTTCTCCTGACGCAGTTTCCTCAATCAGAAATTAGAATTCTATTACTTAGCTTTTCATTCTTTAAAGAAAAAAAAAGCTGTGATATTTTGAAAAAAAACTGAGGATTTTACAAATAGTTATATCAAGTCATTCAAGTTTTTCTGGGAAAGTCTTCATTTCAAATATTTCTTTTCAGCTGGGGATTTAGCTCAGTGGTTAGAGTGTTTGCCTTGCAAGCAGAAGGCCCTGAGTTCGATCCCCAGCACCGAAAAAGGAAAAAAAGAAAATTTCTTTTCATTCAAGAATTAATGACTATAGACAGCCATGCTACAGTGTAAGACATTCCCAACTAGTAGAGTACACTGTCTTGACTGGTTTCTTTTCTCCTGAGCAGGACCTGGCAGTGCCTGTATTTCTACGCTTGTACCAGAGACAATGTCTGCATTAGGTCAATAAAATCCCAAAGGCCCTAAACTCACTTGGGTGCCCACTCAGCAAAGAGGAATTAACCTTGAGCTAGTGTGACAAAGTCTGTGTGACACCACGTGACTGATGCCCGAACTGCAATGTAGGAAGCAGCAGCGGGGAGGCGCAGGGGGAGGGTATTTCCAGGGTTGAGAGGGACCAGCGGGAGCTGGCGTCGAATTCTTTTCCTCAGTGACACTTTTCCCATAATTCCCCTAAATCAGAGCGCCCCATCCTTCCCACCCAAAGACGCTGTGCTCCCTCCTAAACTCTTGAGATCTTGGAGAATGAAAGGACAAAGAAAAGCCTGGGGATGGCCAGTAAATCCCTGAGTGTGAGCTCTTCCCTAAAAGAATTCAGGAAAGCCCTTGGGAGCAGGGAGATCAGGTCCTGCAGAGAGACCAGCTGGATAAAGCCACGGAACCAGCAGGGAGATGGGACTGCGGGCCCTTAGAAGGTACACACAACCCCAAGTAGGGCTCTAACGAGGGCCTGCTTCTGCCTCAGGAAAGAGGGAGGGAAGCGCTCCGGCGCGAAGGCAAGTACATGGGACCCCGGGGTGGTTTCCAGGGTGTGGGTGCCACCAGGCATCTTACCTGATACAGACACTTCCCGGCACCGCACCAGGTCACTTTTGTTGCCAACCAAAATTATAGGAATGTCCTCTGTCTGCCGAGCCCTGCGGAGCTGAATTCGCAGCTCCGAGGCCTTCTCAAAGCTGGCCCGGTCCGTGATGGAGTACACAATCAGGTAGGCGTCCCCGACCTGCATGCAGTGCTCCTGGAGCCACTCATTCTCCCCCTAAAGAGACGAAAAGATCTTCCATGAGCTCGGGTCAGCCTGGGAAATGAGGTGGACAGAAAGGAAGAAAGCCGCCTGCCGCGCCACACAACATGTGGTCTTCACGCCTACAGCCTGTCCCGGGGGCTGGCAACACTGCTGGCCTGCATTGTACTTAGGCCCGAATTTGTTCCTTTCCAATTTCCTCTACAGTGTGAGTTGAAAAATTACACAACTATTCCGCCACACAGCATTTCTATCTAAACTACCCAAAAATGGGCCTTTTCTGACTTTCTAAAAATTTTCTTTTGCCTTTCCCAAGGGATCAAATTAAAAATCCTTTTGTGAGAATAGGAAGGTTCTTAATAAACAGAAGGGCTGGCATACACCCTTAGACAGCCAAAACCTTTAAAAAAGCAAATACTGAAGACTAGTGTTGAGAATGCCAACTTCATACACGATGGTTTTATGTGGGTGAAAATATGGTTTGCGTTTGTTTGAACATTCCCTAAAACAAACACCCTTCTTGTGCTTTTTAGTAGAACGAAGGGCGAAGCACTGCAACCTGCTTGCTATTCATTTGTGGAATGACCTGCTCCTTAGAACAGTCTTCATTTTTATTTATTTTTTCTCAGTCTTCATTTTTAGAAGTAAATGCTTTTATTATTTTTTACCAAGAACATGTATTGGTACATTGTATACATAATGATCATAATCAACATGGTTATTTTGTACCTGTACATGCTACATCTTGGTTTTCCCCCCTCTTCCCCCCCTTCCCCTCCCCTCCCTTCCATTCACCCACCCTTCCCTATTTGCAACAAGTGTAACTACACTTTACCATTTTTTCCACTTTCATCTTACTTTTCTTTTAACCTTCTTCTTTATCCCCCTTTTCCCTATCTAGTTCCCTCTTTTGAATATGCTTTTAATCAAGGAAATGAGTCCACCACATCTGCAACAGCTGCTATGTAGGACAAGGTCACCCTCGCGCCAGCCTGTTGCAAGGCAAGCCCCAGAGAAATTCACTGAGAGCTACAGGCTCCGCATACCTTATTTTCCCACATGTCCAGGAGGATAATTGTCGCACTTTCCCCATCGACGATCAGAGTGCGCTCATATGTATCTTCTAGAAAAGAAAAGAATGTTTATATCAGGGTCAGGGGACTAGGCAACACTTTGACGTAAGAGGGTCACAGAGAAAGGTACACTAGAAAATAAGCTTACTAAATATGCAACTCATTATACAAATATACAGACATTTGCAAAGATAACTGATTTTTATCATCTTCAACAATATATGATGTATATTTCTCCAGTACTTACTAAGATCTCTCAACCGGCTTGAAATAAAAGCTACTCATTTTCATCATTCTTGGTACTTTTATACAGGAAAACCATTTACGAGGATAAACTCAGGTAAGAGCTTTTGACTCATTCAGCAGATGAGGCTCTGAGCAAGCATGAACTGTGAGCCCCATTTTCATAGCTTTTTGTGGAAATCCGCTGCACCTCTTGGGGGTGGCTCCTGAACACTCACTGGCAATTTCAGGCGCTTCGAGCTCAGAGACACATCTCCATCTTGTGGCTACTACCCCTGTTCAGCGTGTACGTTTCTTCCTCTAGAATAAACACTAACAGAGCTCCCCAGGACCAAGCGGGCTTGTTTTTCCCCTGCTCTTCCTGGCAGTGGAAACCTTCCTCCCTGCCTCTTACCCAAGATTGAGGGGAGGTGAAGGGCAAGCTCAATGCAATGGACCAAAGCAGCTGCAGCTTGGAAAAAAATCTGTCCGGGGCAGCGGGGTAGGGTGTCCTGGGATTTCTACAAGCGGGATTCTCGTCAACTCCATATGAGTGAGTCTTCTCCTGCTGTTTTCATAGTGAGGGTTCCTGTTTTGATTTCATTGTTTAAAAGTAATGACTTTCCCAGTAGTCTATCATTTTTCTTGTTGGTCTTTGGCCTGGACTCTCTCCCTTCAGATATCTGCAAGGATTGTCCCCTTCCTGCTCTCTGGGGAAAGTGTCCCCTGACCATCGATTCAAAACTGCAACACTTCACCCTCACCAAAATTCCTTACCACTTGTCCTGTGTTATGTTTCTTCACACTTATTGTCACTTAACATGCAATACGTGAAACTTAGCTATTTTATTATTTGCTTCTTCCTGCTCCCCAGAATGTCACAGCAGAGCTCTGCATTTGTGCTGTACACTGTGGCCCCCAGCACCCAGGACGCACTTGGGACAGTGCAGGTGCTCAATAAAAATGTGTCCAGTGAATGTATTAATGAATGATAAACATGGCATGTGGCCGTGACCATGGCAAACATGAATCATAATCTGGGTTCCATCCCTTTTAACTATGTGACACTGGACCTCTCAGGTAAGTTCCCTGTGCTCAGCTTTCTTCCTCTGTGAAACGGGACTGATAACAGTGTCCGCCCCTCCAGGCCGTGTGACAATTACACGGATGGAGGGAGCCTCGGCACACAGTAGAAACTGCGGAAGTGCCGGCTGCTGTCATCGCTCGCTCAGAAGACGCTGGCCCTTGCCACACGCAGCATCCCTGCTCCAGGTCAATCCTGGCTTCAGAGTGCTGCGGGGACCGGGGCAGAGAGGGGCTTTCTAACAATCAATGCTCACGGTTTCATTTCTTTACCCAGAAACCAAAGTCAGGAGAGGGAAAGGAAAGAAAACACGGACAAAGGAGAAGAGGGTAACCAGAGATGGCTCCATCTGTCCGACTCCTCACTCCTAAAGTGTCATTCTTCTAACCAGGGGACACTGCTTCCCACTGGGGGATGCGGCGCCTTGGTGTCCATCCTACTTGTGCGTCCACAACACAATGTGCAGCATGGAGGAGACTGCAGTGGGCTGCAGCCCCAGGGCCAGGGCCTAGCCTCAGCGTGCAGTTACACAGTTAGGGCCTGGCCAAGAGCAGGGCTGACCACTCTTTGCTACCACCCCACCCTGCACCAGAAGACTCAAGAGAACTCCTTCTCTCCCCTCAGCCACCGCTCGTCGCTCATCACAGGTGCAGGGGCTTGCTTAAAGACCTGTAGTTCACACAGCAACACACTGTTCCAATTGCCAAGGAGCAAAGCGAGCCCCACTTTCTCTTAGTCTGACAGATAAGAAAAGTCTGGAGAAAAGGTAGGCTAAGGATGACAGCTGTGAAAGTGGAAACAAGACACTCCACCATTCCAAAGTTTCCCGATAGGATTACACTATCTGTGTGAAAGCCACTGTGACAAGACATGGGTACTAAAACAGTACACTTCCTCCGTGCCTTGTATATGTTCCCTCTCTCCCCAGCAGGCCACTGGTTCATATACCGCATCTGACTGTGTGCCCCAAGGACTCTCCCAGTGCACACTGCATCCTGTTGGTGGCCTCCCACTAACTAGGTGCCATAACCAAAGCTCAAGGATTTTCTTTCTCCTTTGGTCCTCAGCTCCTATTTTAGTCTTTTCAAGTGTTCATCAGGTAAGGGAAAGGCATATCAAAGAGCCCAGAATGCTAGACGAGCTTTCTGGAATCTGCTTAGAGTTAGAGCAGGGGCCAAGCCTGTTAGCCTCTAAGCCCTCTCAGCTGGGGATGCCCATGCCTACTCTGCACAGCAAGAGAAGTCACTATGACAGGGCCAAGGACACTCCATGGGGCACTGGGGTCAGTGGCTGTCTCCCTGGACCAGTGTAGCTTGCTCTGTCTTTCCTTGTCTGGTCCCCAACAAAAACTCCTTCCTTGATCAAACTCGAATCAAGCTCCAACAAACCCTCTCCTGCACTCAGCCTTCACCTTGAGTCTCCACGTCTGCCCTTGCAGTTTAGTGAATCCGGCCAGAATCCTGCTGAGTCAGTTTAGTGAGAATCCCCCACTCCTGCTGGTAATGTCTGGTCAAATTCCTCATCCTCCAACTTGGATGTCTAAGTCCTTGGCCTGATATCAACAAGAATCTTATTGTTGGTTTAGTAAGAATCCCCCTAACCTTGATGTCCCTTCTTAGTAATTTTCCATCCACAGATCTGCCCAACCTGCTCCTTGGCTGTAAATCACCACTTGTTCTTATTGTATTTGGAGTTGAGCCCAAGCTCTCTCCTATTGCAAGAGCCTGATGCCTACTGCATTCACGCTGAATAAAGTCTTCCTACTGTAGAATTTTCTCCTTGACATCCCTTGTGGCTGGAGGCCTCTTGGGCCCAAACCTGGCTCACGTTCTGGTGGAACCTGCATAGGAGTCTCATACTGAGCTGGCTCCTGCACCCCCAACCTTCCAAACGTTCTGAGGTGCCCGCATCCCCCCAAACCCTTTCACCTGCTTTCATCTTTTAGGGCCCTAGGTTCCCTGGGAACCTAGAAGAAATGCCTGCGCTAAGACTCTGTGCTCTCCTCTCCTGCCTCAGGTCTCCTCTGAATTTCTACGTGAAAGGGGCCAGGCAAGAGTGATTGAGGGGGGTGGCATATGAAGGAAGACCGACGGGGCCAAAACCAAAAAAACCACAGTTCTAGAAGTTCAGCTTGTGGAAAGGAAATGGTGCCTCCCCAGTGAGCGGTAACCAGTGTTTATTCTGCAGTTCGTACATGCCAACACTGTGCTTTGCTTCATGGTAGCTCCTCTAAACCTTGGGATGCCTCAGGGGTTAAGCGGCTTGGCCAAGAGCACCCAGCTAAGCCTGTGTCACAGTGGGGCTAAGTCCACCCCACAGACCCTGAATGCAGTGCTCTTTCCCCTACCTCCCTTTGAAGTGCAGAGTGCCCTCTCACCTAGCTCAGGGTTCCAAGATCCTGCTTGTCTTTCGGGTCCAGCTCTGAGACCACCTCTTCCATGAGGCCTTCTCTGATTTCCACAGCCAGAGCGCTTTTCTCCTCTGAATTCCACTTCCTCCCAGCACTTTCTCCTTGTAACTCTTTCAAGACACTCATCACGCCTGTGCTTGATTTACAGCTGGTGCCCATCTGACCTGACCATACACAAAGAGCCCCTCCAAGGACAAGGCCCCAGGACCTGCACGCCCCCCAGCGCCTTACTGAGGTCAGCAGTGTAAGTTCAGTAACTGCTTAGGAATGAATGAAGACACGGACGGATGGATGGACGAACAAATGGCATTAAGTGTGCACAGAGAGTCATAAGATTACTGCAATATTAACTGTAACAATATCTTTATTAGGAGAGAGAATGATGAGAATATTATGTAGATATTTTTCTTATGATTAATGTTGAAAAAAGAAAAGACAATGCAGGGGTATGACTTGGAAAACCTTCCTTTTGGGAAACACAAAGCCAACTCATGATTCTAACAGGACCTACAAATAAAGGATATGATCCTAGAGGGCAGAAAGGAGGAGGACACAGGTGCTTCTCACTGTCAGAGACTCAGCTTAAGGAGGTAAGGTAAAGATCCTTTCTCTCTCCTTGCTTTGTCTTCCCACAAAGAGCTTTCCCAAGTACAGAAGCCTGCTTCCCAAATTCCAGATATGAATTGGCCTTCGTAATTCTCTGTGCCTCTGGAGATACCACCCTCTGTATACACATCACCCCCTTCTCATGGACAAACATTTCTGAAAGTCTGTTGTCCTCTACCTTTGTTTTCTCCCTCTGAAAAACAAAAGGTTGAGCGTGGTGGCGTACGCCTATAATCCCATCACCCTGGAGGCTGAGGCAGAAGGAATGCAGGACTGCAAGTCTGAGCCCAGCCTTGGAATTTACAGAGACCCTGTTCCAAAATGAAAAATAAAAACGGTTCAGATGTAGCTCAGTGCATGGGCCTGGGAAGTAAAAAAGGACAAGGACCAGATTCACAGTTCATCTCTTCTTTAAGTCAATCCTCCAAGCACTTTATTATCACTTCTTAGGGTATTCCTTCATTTCACATTCCTGAATTACAGCCACTGATGCTGGGCTCCTTACTAAGAGGGCACGTGTACCTCACCTGTCACCAGGCCCCAGAGCCCAGCAGAGAGGGAGCCACATGGCCGACCCCCCGCCCAACTGCTCTTCTGTGTAATTAACAGCACTTGGAACTGAAAGCCACTGCAGAGGACAGTGAAAGAACATAGGATTTGGGATCAACCACAAATAAGTTTGAGTCCTGGCCATACTACGTATAGGTTTTTTACCCTAGGAAAGTCTCCGGACTGCGTAAGCCTCCACTTCTTCACTGGTGAAACAGTGGTTCCATTTTATATTACTAAAAATGTGGGAAACATAGCGCAGAGCAGGTGTCCCACCAATGGGAGAATGAATGAGAAAAGCACTGAACTAAGATTATAAAATCCCAAATTCAAAGCCAGCTTCCCCGTTGGGTGATTCTGGGTCAGCCACCTGCTGTCCCTGAAACTCCATTCACTCATGAGTACAGAAGTTTTGTGAGGAGCAAAGCAAATGACAGCAAATACAAGACCCCTAATAACGTGTCCCCCACAGCAACATCCATTACAGATGTTCGCTCCTTCCTTCTTCTCTTCCAGCCACAGCCACCCACCAGCCTTCACATATAAAGAGACTCAGCTGCCCAACACTGGTCCTATTTCTCCCGAGACTCTGCGCAGCTATGGCTGCTGGGATTCCAGAAGTGAGGAGAGAAATCGATGTTACATCGATGAGTCATCATTTATAACTCAGCTCCTGGGCCGCTGCTTGAAGTAGTGAACCCCTCGACACTGAGAGAGTTAAGAAGGCTAAAAGCTTCGGGTGAAATGGGCTGTTGTAGTGAGAGACAGGATTCATATGCATTGAGTGGGGACAAGTGAGTCACCACTAAGTCATCTTCCTACTCTGGAAGTCTGTGATTCAGTCATGTGTTGCCTCTGAGCATACAGACAGAGCCTGTGACTTAGGGAAGCATCAGACAGCACACCTTCATTTCCACAGCCGTAAATGGGGACACGTGGCTGCCCTGCTCATGGGGGCTAGGACAGAAGCCATGGCCAAAGGACACTGTTTGGATCTGCTGGCTATTAGGGTCCTCGTATCAGTCACAGATGTAAGGCTGTACTTCATCTATTGTTGAGGAACATGTTATGAGATGTCACTCAAAACAGCTTTGAAAGTAGAAAACCCTTCAATAAATAAATGCCAGACATGAGACTACACAGGGAAAATCATCTTTAAAAAACTGTAATACCCTACACAAAGTATTTGTCAACACTGTTATTTCAAAGTTTTTAAAATTATTGTGCTATTTCAATTACAGATTTTGAACTAATTTATACCCACAAAAGTATCTTATATTGATGAAATAAACTGATAGCTATCCTAACTGGTTTTTCAAATTGGTTTGGCTTTAAAACCAACCATGGGAAAAGGCTATGTCTACACTGAGTTCCCAGGATAGGATCAGGTCGGACTCAGCGAAGTGGGATCCAGAAGTGGGATCCAGAAGTGGGATCCTGACCTCTGGCTCTGCCCTCTTTAAACAGCCTCCCCCGGATGCTTCAGACTTAAAATCTCGGAAATTCCCTTCATGGCCCAGGTTCAACAGATTCAGGTCCTTTCTTGTCCCGGGGGCCTGTGCCAGGGCTTTTCTGGGGACTCCACTTCCCCATTCAGAGCCAAGAACATGTAACCTCAGCTCCCAACTCCTCAGAGAATGACCCGTCACTCTGCCGTCACTGCCCAGACCACTGCCAAGGACAGAAGCCCCTCGGGGCTGGCCCACCTACCTCCCAGCACCTCACAGTCGCTGTCCATGCTGTCGTGCACGCCTGCAAAGATGTTGGCCAGGGTGGACTTGCCCACCCCCTGCTCCCCTATGAGCACCACGCGGTAGTAGGTGTTCCCTGACTCGGAGGAGATGACAGAGTCTGTGGAGTCTGAGGACCAGCTCTGGCGGCAGTGGTCCTCGGGCGTGGCCGAGTAGCGGCTGCAGTGGTTGTAGGGGTGAGGCTCTTTCTGGACCATCAGATGCCTGCCATCGGCTGGGATGCTCCAGCGTTGCTGCTGTGGCTGCATGCCCACGGTGCCCTGGCGCATGGTGACATTATTCAGAGTCATATCGGGGTCCTAGGGAACAAAACAACCAAGATGCCAGCATTAGTAAACATGAGCAAGAGCTCAGAAGAATCAAACACAAGGTCCAGCATCAGTGATACCTTATTAGACATATCAGAACCAAGGATCCCTAATATGAGAAACACCGATCGAAGTCCCCAAACCCCAACAAGCCAGGATTTCAACTAGACACACACACACACACACACACATACACACACACACACACATACACATTCACTATTACTAATCAGTTCATCAGGCAAACTACCATTTGCATAGAGAAAAAATACCGTTAACATCGCCCACTGCCCACAAGCTTCCTCCATCCTCAAAAGAAGCCTCGAGCTCCCCACTCAAGGTGGCACAGAGGCAGCTGCAAGGAGCTCACAGCCTCCAGACACGGCTGGAAGAGCAACAAGTCGGTGCCACTGGGATCAGCTGGCCAGGTTAGCTGCTCTTGCCTAAACATGGCTCTTAGGCGCCCCGAGTCCTGCAGGCTTTTGTGCCTCAGTGGGAAACACGTGGCAATGACATCACTGCCCCTGACAGGACTGGACAGGACTTAAGACAACTTCCATGTTTAGTAAAGTCGACCTGATACTCTGCGCTGCCCAAAGAGACATTATGTGAGGAGTGGGGGCAATTTCGGTCTGGGGTTTATGCCTCACCTCTGCCCTCCCGTGCACTACACTGAAACACCCAGTCCCTAGCCTAGTTATTCTGGCAGGAAAATGACCCGCTCCCATTCAGACTCATCAGATTTACAAAGAACACCTTCGCTCCTGTCACACCACATCTACTTAGAGATTTATTTAAATTCAACTCAGATCTCCACCTTCTTGAAGCCAACTATAAGGCCAAAGACTCTCTTAAAAATCATATTTCAACAACTCGCTTCAACTTTCGCCTTGCAAGACTGCCTCACACAGCGCGGAGACCTGTCCTGCCAGGCAGCTTGAAATAAAGTGGGATCACTCACACCTGAATCAGCAAATCCCACGCGCGACAGCGAGGAAGGCACCAACCCCACACACCCCGCACCCGGCACCGCGCCCGCGCACCAGGACCCCCGGCCGGGTTTGTAGAAGGCAGCGCAGCCCCCTCGCGGGCCGCCGGCACGCCAGCCAGGACAGCCCAGCGTCCCGAGGGCGGCTCAGGGACTCTCCCGCGCCGCGCAAAGGAGCCTGCTGCGGGGCAGCGCATCCCTGCACCCGGGTCCTCTCGGCCCCAGAAGCCGACGGCGCAGACCGCGGCGCCAGAGGCTCGGCGCAACTTGGAAAGTTCTGCGGCCGGGCACGCCCCCTCCCCGCCCGCCCGCCCGCCGGCGGAAGCCCGACGCTGCTTACTGCGCTCGGCCCGGCGGGCGGGCGGCTTCTGCGCGGGGAAGCGGGGCCGCCGATCGCTCGCCGTGAGTGCGCGGCCGTCCGTGCTCCGCCCGCAGCGCGCGGCCCGCGGTTTATAGCGAGCGCCGGCCGCGCCGGGCTTTTCCGTGACGTCAGCGCGCGCGGGCGGGAGGCCCCGCAGCCCCGAGTGGCCCGCGGCCGCCGGCGAGAGCGGTACTCGCGGTCACGTGACCCCACGCCCCTTCCGAAGCGAACGACCCTTCGATCCCGGGCTTCCGTTATTTTGTTTTATTTTATTTTTACCAGGTGGACATTGGAAAATGCCGGGGGCGGGAGCTTTGTTGCGACTCAGTTGCGCTTCCCGGCAGAGCGCTTGCGAGCGGTCCGGGCCGAGGATGAGGAGACGCGGCGGCCGTCGCGAGCCCGGCTTGGCCGAGACGCGGAGACGGCGCCTCCGGTGGGGGCCGCAGCCCCGACCGGGACCGCACGCAGAGCCGCCTGCACTGCTTGCCCGCCTTGTCTGGCAGGGACCCAGAGAGAAGGGGCCAGAAGGAGGTGAGAAAGGGGGCGAGACCTTGAAAAGGGAAGTTCGGGAAAATAACTAGTGATCCAGCGGAGTGCGCTAGGTCGCCGGGCCCGGCGCGGGGCCAGGACGCGGAGGCCCCTCGGTCAGCGAGCTCAGTCACGTCGCAGGCGGCAGCATCTCCGAACCGGGCGCCTGGCACGGCCGGGTCTCCGGCCTGCTGCCAGGCCCTGGCCATGGGGAGGAGCTCAAGCCCAAATCCACAGAGACCCCAGCGGCACTGAGCACTCCCGGACCTACACCTGGTCGGTGCCCTTAGGCCTGCAGACGCCCCGCTCACACGAAACAGACTCCTGCCCCTGCTGTTCCGGGGAGGACACTGAGGCACTGCCAGAGAACCGCCCGCAGTCAGGATTGCAGGGTCAGCATTCAAAAATCTGGTTTGCCTGAGTCTTGCTCTGCACCACCAGGCAAATGGGCTCAGTGACCTCTTCCTGAGGACAGGGGCATTTCCCAGAGACTGTGTTTAGAGATGGCGTTGGCCTTTCCAACATATTCATCTGCTTTTCCAGCCAGCTTCGTTTCTGGGTTGGCTGGTGGCTGATGGCCAAATGCGCCCGTATCTAGTACAATGGATGGACTGTCTGTGACCAAGTAAATTCTGTTGTCCTGCAGGCGAGTGTCTGCTTTGGGGATTATCGCACTGGCCAGCTGCTGAGCCCTACAGGCCCCCAGCTGGCAGAGCAATGACAGGTTAGACCCCCTTAGTCCCCAGGCCCAGCCCACTTCCTTGCTTGTTTGCTACATAGAAAGCTGGGCCCAGAGGGTGATGATCACTCCCCTAGAAACTGCAGCACTGGAACTAGAATGTGGGGATCACAATTTTCTGGAAAATGCCGTTCACTTCTGTCAAGTTCTTTCTTCTAGGCTTTGCCAGGAGGGAATGGCTAAAAATGTGGGGAAGAGGGAGGAGGGAGAAAGGGAGAAATCACACCCAGGGACTAGAACTAACTCTGTTCTAAAATATATGTAATTTGTGAATTACTTGCATTGCAGACTTGTTCATGCTTTTACCTTGCTGAGCCTTTACACTGTCAACGGATCTTAATGAAAACATCATGGGGATGAAAACGAAGAGTAAATCGGTCTATAGCATACCGTATGGCGTGTCAATTCTATTTTTCACATTGATAAGAATCTCACATTAATAATCTTACTATATGTAGGCAATATCTACTATGAACTATTTTTCACTGATATATGTAAAACACGCTAAAGGAAATGAACATACAGACTGAGAGGAGGAAAGTGCTATGGCAATGCTGTGTTCAAATGAAATGATCTGCCTTTTTAAATTTTCTGTCCCACAAGAAGCCAGATGAGAACAAATGAGAAAACATCTACTAAGTCTCAACTGTCCTAGCCCTGTGGGGGGCTGAGGGCAGAAGGATGGCGAGTTCGAGTCCAGCTTTGGCAACTTAATGACTTAGTGAGACCCAGTCTCAAAATAAAAAGTAAAAGGGCTGAGGATGTATCTTATTGTGAAGGCCCTGGCTTCAATCTCGAGGAAGGCAGAAAGGGAGGAAGAAGAAAGAGAGAGAGAAAGAAAGGAAAAGAATGAGAAAGAAAAAAAGAAAGAAAGAAAGAAAAAAGAAAGGAAGAAAGGTCTCAACTGAATGACAGTTGAGTTGGAGTGAAATCACAATTCATGGCCAAATCCTATCCAGCAGATTACCAGCGACCTTGCCCAGTGTTCTAGCCCCCAGGACCATCTGAGGATATGGAGCTGGACAAAAAAAAAAAAAAAAAAAAAAGGTAGTATCGGGGCATTTGGGCAAGAGGCAAGTTCTTTAGAGGAAAAGTTGGCAAACTACTTTCAATTCTTGTTCCATGAATTGTTTTCTTCCTAATCTTTCTGCCAGCATTTGAAGGCCTCCTCAGTCCTCACCAAACTGAGCAGCTCAAGAGGACAACAAGGAGGCAGAATATAAAACAAAAACAATAACTCTCACTGAGCAATACACATCCTTATCTCGATTAATCCTCATCCCCACTGCAGTTACTCATGTTTTGTGGGTGGAAGTGCTGAGGGATGATGTTAAATAACAGCTGGTAGGTGGCAGAGCTGCACTTTCTGGAGCTACAGACTTAACTGGTTCTGTCCTGACTAGGTCACACTTCAGCCCCTCTTCCCACACTAGTCCCACTAGTACTAGGAGTACTAAGCCTGCTCCCTCTGTAATTCCCCCAAAAGAGAGTTTTAATAGATTGACCCAGCCTCATGACCTTCACTGGGCCACACTTCTCTAATGAGTGGGGTTGGGGAGGGGTTACCCTCCTGCAAGGCATGGGCCACTTTTCTTTCTTCTTCCACTGCAGGCCCCAGGTGAGAAGGTGAATTTAGGGTCTCCTGGGGGCCTGCCCATCTCACTGTCATGATCACTGCCTTTCCATGATCTCCACTGGGATGACAGAAGGAGGAATGAAGTGAGGAAGGAAGAGTAGAACCTTTGACCGGGTTGTAAAAAAGGATGTCAGGGGCTTGCACAATCATTAATGTACTATCACTTTGAGTACCATCACTTGGAAACTCTAGGGGAAGAGAGATGGTGGGAGGCCAAGGAGCCTCAAACGCCTGGGTCTGTAATTCTATTCTAAAAGCAACAGAAGCATTTACTTACCATTAATTTACTATCCTGCCTCATGCCACAGAATTACCACAACCAAGGCAGTGCTTACCAGTGCCATCAAGTAAAGCTACTCAATGGCAATGACACTATGCAAATGCTCTCCATTTTCCACCAACAAGGAGGTAGATTAAAGACTGGGCACTGAGTAGGTGATATAATAAATTGGTTTCTCTTTGCCTATTGTTTGTTAAATGTTTTATTGTTCAGCTTTATGTCACTATAATGAAATACCTTAGGCAATTAACTTATAAAGAAAAAAGGCTTGTTTTGGCTCATAGTTCTGGAAGCCCCAGTTCAAGATTGGGTAGCCGTATTTGCTTTGGTCCACTAGCAAGGCAGCACATCATGGCAGGAGCATATGGCCAAGCAAAATCTGCTAAATTAATGAGCCAGGAGGCAGGAGGAAGACTGAGAGACTAGGGTGCCCCAATCCCCTTTAAGAGCATCCTCCTAGTGGTCTAAGGACCTCCCACTAGCTACCACCTCCTAAAAGTCCTCACTATCTCCCAACAGTACCACCCTGAGGACCAAGCCTCTACCACCTGGACCTTGGGGAGCAATGCAACTTCCCAACTACAGCAAATGTTTTGCATTTTAATGCCTTTAGGCAAGGCATGTCCTCTGTGCCAGTTAATCCTATTTGTCAACTTGACTGGATTGAGACTCCAGGAGAGGATCATCAGATTGCTGTACTCATCAGAGGATTAATCCATTGACGTTGTAGCTGTATGTACTATTAGGAGGACCAAAGGGGTGGGAGTGGGTCACTGGAGGCATGTCTTGGGAAGGTGCATCTCTCACTAGCATTCTTCCCTCTGTGCTCTGCTTCTCAGCCAAAGAGAAATAAGCAGCTTCACAACGCCATGCCCTTCCACTGTGATGTTTCTGCTTAGGAGCCAGCTGACTATGGACTGAAACCTCTGAAACCATAAGCCAAAATAAACCTTTCCTCCTTTAAGTTGTGAATGTTGAGTATTGTGTACCAACAGTGGGAAAGCTGATTAATACACTTTCCACTTCCCCACAGTTCTTACTAACAGCTAATAATTCTACTCCAACTGACATCTCTCTTTTATATCGTCTACCTGCCCCCTATAGGCATTTGATCCCTACGCAGGCTGAAAGAAAATGTAGGGGATGTAACATTTAAAAAAAGCAAATTCATACCTAGGCCTTGCCCCTTCTTAGCCATGCGATGCTGTGGATGTTGCTGCACCACAGAGGCCTTGGCTTCTGTTCCAAGGACTGAAAACCTACTGGCTGCAGAAGCGATCATGAACCACGGAGAGCAGCATCAACGTGAGTGACTATGACTGATGCAGGACCTGAAGATTGGAGCACAGCCACCTGCCCTTGTTTTTGCTGCCTCTTCAGGCTCAGGTTAAATTAATCCAGCAGAATTCAGGACACATGAGGTGGAGGGAGGAAAGGCAGCAAATGTACTCATATTAGATGTTACTAGGAAAAAATAATTAGCAAAGAGAGTGATATGGTTAAGTTCTTTGTAAACAAGGAGGGTGGGCCAAATCCCCAACACATATAATAGATCCCCACCAGTCTTAAAAATACCCAGAGGAGAGCTGGTTGGGGGGCAATGTGCAAAAATGTGGACACAAAGGAACCATTCACTCACTCTGAAAGTCTAAAGAGGGAAACAATTACTATATGGAAAATTGTTGCCTTGTAGAAGGAAAAGGGGAAGACTCCAATTGCAAAATCAAGAGAGTCCTGATTAAGAGACTATAAAGATTGGAGAAAAGATGGCTAAGAATAACCTCTCAAGAACCAGAGGCCTCCAAGAACCAGATGGACAGCTCCTCCAGCTGCATTCTGCTTAGGACCAGCCCCCAGCTTCTCATCAGACGCCCACTGAGCAGATTTAATTTCTCATTGAAAAACTTCCCAGCTACACCCCCCACCATCACATCCCATTCACCAACCTGTTGCAGGCCTCCATAGCTACAGTAGCAGAAATAGCCAGAGCCTGCCTTCTGCGATCCTGTGGAGTTAGTGCACCACGTGTCTCAGACACCGAGCAGAGCCCCCTGGAGAATGCAGGTATTCCCTCCCCTGCTTCCTCCACTCATTTATTCGATGACAACAACAACTACAAACAAGGGAGCATCTACTTTATGCAAGGACCTGTTCTGAGGGCTGGGGATAAGATCCTTGGACTCATGGGACTTCTAGTAGAAGAAATGATTGATTACCTAACTAAACAAAGTATCACCACATTTATTTATTCATTCACTCATTCTTCGTCTGGACATGCCACCCTTTAGCCTCAGTTTTGTCATCAGCAAAAAGGAGATGGAAATACTGGAGAGGAAGTTTAAAGTAGGAGTTGAGGGCATGTCCAATGAGAAGTTCAAAGACACCCAGTTAAGTGAGAATGTAAAGGAAGGAATTTCTAGTGCCCAGCTGTGGGAGTATAAACTTGTGTGGCCACATTAGAGGTCAACCATCAATATTAAGATATTTATATCCTTTGTGACCCCAGGAATTCCACTTCCAAATGCATCTCATATATTACACAGGAAGATAAACACAAGGATACTCATGAAACCACTGTTGGCAAAAGCAGTAATCAGAAACCACCCGGTGATGATCAGTAAGTAAATGCATTGTGGTATATTTATACAACAAAACATTACACAGCAGTGAAAATGAATGACATAGATCTACTCTGTATCAACACAGATAAATACCAAGACCATAAAAGTGGTTTAAAAAACTAAATTACAGGACATAAATTGGGTTATACTTTATATAATCTTTTAAAACACCACACTATTTTATGTTTAAACACCTGTCTAGTAAAAGTATAATAACATGGATAAGAAAAATACACCCTGACTTCAGAATAGAATTATTCCTGGGAAGAAGGGAAATGACAATTAGATGGACAGCAGACTTCTCAAAAACAACCAAGAAGCCAGTGAACAGTTCAATAAAGATAAAAGTGTTTAGCAAAATCAACAACATGGAATTTCACGCCCAGCTAAACTGTAGTTCAACAATACAAACTAAACAAGTATGTAGTGAGCTCTCACTATTACTGAGCATATCTATCCTAAGCGCCAGAGACACAGATTAGTAGAAGACCAGGTCCCTGTCCTCAAGGGTTTTGGTCCGGCATCCCTAAAACTCCTGACTCTGTGACAAGATCATCTAAGAACTGCACAATAGCCTCGGCCCACTGTATATTTGGTTTCCCAACCAATACATGTTTCCCCTGATGTTCCTTCCCCAAGAGTAGCTCAATGAATCTACTTAATCTAAGGAGCCAAAACCCACATAAAGACCCTGCCAGAGTCAAGGCAAAGGCTTGGATTTCGCCACTTATCATGATACAGAGATTGTTCATTGACAAATACAGAAAGGCCGAAGGAATAAACAGCTGGACTGAGGACGTGTATAACACCTTTCATACATGGTCATAAGTGTTTCCTTTTGCCTGTTTTTTTCCCCTTAATTTTACCATCTTCCTGATTTCTGAGTCTTTATTTAAACAATTATATGTTTTCTCAAATACTTAATAGGCAAAAAGATTTTTTGGTTTTAGTAGAATGTATTTAACTCACTCCCGAAACAAATATCATACAAAAAGTATTAATGAAAATTAATCAAAACCTTAATTGATGAAAAGTTGTAAGTTGAAGCTTTTTTTTATTTTTTAAAGATTTATTTACAGTCTGTTGACAATCTAGCAACAATTTTTAACTAACAAACTGTGTTATTATATGTTCTCTGTCTGCACAATCTTATCATTTTTCCAGAACAGAACATTTATTGATAGCAGTGAAGGGAGCAGATGGACTAATGATAATAGTAGCGACATGTGCCCAACACTGCCACGCATTATCTAACCTAATCCTCACAGCAACCCCGCAAAGTAGGTGTCACTATCACTCCCTTTAATGGATATGGAAACTGGGATTATGGGAAAGGTAGCCCGGAACTGGCAGATTCTGTCTAACTCTTAGCTACTTCTCTGGTCAATTATTGGCACTACTTTCACCCCACGAATTGAGGCAGCAGGAAATGAGTAAAAAACCAGAAAATGTACATTCATGTATACAGAGGTGGTGCATGAAGGTCAGCCTCCTTCCCAGGACAGGAAGCCATTGGAAGGAAGGACTATACCGTGTCCATCTTTAGGTCTCAGCTCCTGGGGGTAAACCTGGCACACACTGGGTTCTAGATGTGTCTGTTGAAAACTAAATAAACAGCATGCATCTGCACCTCATTCCATCAGCTCTTGAAAACTCCCTAATCCGGTATTGCACAGTGGCCCTTCAGCCGGCCGTGTCTCCATCAAGAGGCCCGGCATGCTCCTCTCCCGCACAGTTCAGTAACCATGTGCCCTCACTGCATGCCAGGATGTGTGGGAGCTGCCATGCATGTACACAGCCCGATCCTGAGGGACCTCGGGATCCAGGGCACAGAGGTGCGTACCTGCAGAGGCGTTCTGGTACAGCACAGGGTGAGATGTCGTTAGATGTGAAACAAGGAATGAGAGGAAGTGGTATGACCACATGGTCTCCTCTCCAGAAGGACAGCCTTTCCTGCCCTCCAGCATGACATAATCTCTCCCTCAGAAAAAACAGCCTTGGAAACCACCCGCCATGCTTCCGTCCCTGCACACATTCCTTCCTGACTGGAGAGGTCAGGGAGGAAACTGAGCAGGTGAAATAAGGCCTTCTCATTTCTTGCTTATTGGGGCCAGGGTGCCCCTGGTGTGGAATTCCTTTTCCTGCTGCTCTTCTCCCCAGAGGCACACAGCTGAAGTGGGGCGAGGCTCTATGTGAACGGCGTGGCCTTCCGAAGTGCTTTCTTCCGGCCTCTTGCTCTGAGAGGCAGTAGATGGAGAACTGCTGGCATCAGGGAGCAGATCATGGCTGATCTGAGCCAGCCGACGTAAGCTCATCCCCCTTGCCAGACATTGTTCTAAATATGTGCACGTGATCCTGTTTTGGCCAATACGAGTGTCTCTTTGCAAGATCCTAGGGAAGAATTTCCTCACTAAAGAAAGAAAATGTCCTTTACCATCTCTCCTCTTCATGACTCCCAAAGTAGGGATTCAGAACTCTGAGTCGTCCCTCGTTCAAATTCCAACTCCTATAAAGGTGGGGCTCACATCCAAGTTATTTACCACTGCACAGGCAGTGTCTAGCACTGTGCCTGGCTTATAGTTGGCATTTAGTAACTATTTTGAATGATGGAATAAAGAATGAGATTGCTTCCAGCTAGAAGAAAAAGGCTTCAGATATTTAAATGAGTCTTAAATGTAATAATACTTAGAATGTTAATGAGCATCATAATTAACTTGCATTGAGATTTCTTTTCCATACTTTACACACTGTGGAAGTGGTTTAATCCCTTTCAAGGTTCACAACTATCCTGTGAGCTAGATACTGTCCTATTTACCACTTTACACATGAATAAACTGAAACATAGAAATTTAATGAATTTTCCAAGATCACAGGCAGAAAATGGTACTTAGAACCTCAATTTTTTTTAATTCCAGAGAACATGGACTTAATCCAGTAGACCACTGGGAGCCATCGATTCAAGAATTCAACTTGACAAACAGATGTCAAATACCCATGACTTGCTAGTCTCTAGGAACACAAGAGAGTCACAATATAGATGACAGGGGAAAAAAAACTGAGCAACTGATAACACTGATCGCTATCCTTTCTTAAGCCAGGTATCTCACTAAGTTATGTGCTTGTACCATCTTTTTTAATTTTCTCAATAACGTTACCTGATCATTTAATAACAACTATCCTTGTTTTACGAATTAGGAAACCAAGGCCCAGAGATATCAAGGATCTGACCCAGGGTCACACAGTTTGGTGACAGAGCCATGATTTGTATGAAAGCAATTTGACTTCAGGGGGGGAGCTATTATATCCAAAACCATCACTGAAAAGTGATATGACAGAAAGTGTCGCAGGTGTGTGTATTCTGTGTATTCACCATGGTGTGGGCAGCAAGAGAGGGGTGATGAAATGTGCTTTGGTGGGACAGAGAGACGTTCACAGAGAACGTTTCCATCATTCACATGTTTTTGTGTACGGAAACTGGCAGTATTTGTATGTGCATGTAGTGGAAGTGGTATATGTAGTGTGTGTTGTTCTGTGCATGTTCACACACCACCATGTGGACAGGAGTTGCATGTGCAAGAAGCAGTACCTTCAAAGACTATTTGGGATGGCTGGAGAACAGGGTTAAGTGTGAAGCAGTGAGAGAGAGAGAGAGAGGTGGTGAGGGTCCTCAACAAACACGGAGCTATAGAAGGAGAACTCATAGCTCTGTTCAGTCGCACTCCAGTGACTCGAAGCTCCAGCAGGAACTGAGGTGGTGGGTGGTAGGAAGAAACAAGGACAAGCCAGCTGTAGCAGCCTTAAGAGTCAGTGGGTACAGGAACCAGGACACACAAGTGCACGTCCACCCTTTCCAGGACATACACTTTATGAGGAAGCAGCTCCATACATGGAGCTAGAGGTGCATTGAGGCCCCCCAAATGCCTTTTTTCCAGGGTGCAGGATGGCAGGGAGCCTGAGATCCACCAGGACCAGCCAGGATAGATGTGTCCAAACACACGCCATCAGCTGGCACGGGGAGAGATTCCTGCACAAATACCCACCTGCTAGTCACCTCTTCTACTTTCTCCTCTCCAGCCCCATCTCTCCTCTCCACTTCTTTGATCTACATTGTTTTTCTAAGCATCCAAGACACAGCAAATATGGTTTGTACTCAGCCAAGGGCTCACCATCTATACCCAAGTGAAACATTGTGGCTGTTGGGAATGGATGTTTCTGCTTATTAAAATTTATGTGAAAACTACAAACGTTCCTCTGACAAATGCAGTAAGAAGTCTCTGAGAAATCATGAAGTCATCCCCCCGGGAAATCCAGCAGGAGGGATGTGTGACCCAGGGGCCTAGGGCTTGCTCCTTTTCTTTCAAAATTGAAATACAATCTGGAGTAGAGGAAAAATAAGTTCCTTGCAAATGACTTGGAGACCCAATATTCTTATCTACATTTCCCACACTAGGGAATCCCTGCCTTGGGTTAAGAAATTGAGTAGTGAAGATATGATCATCATAGTTAGTACCCTAAAGAATCTGGTTAGGCATTCATCCATTTGTATGCTCAGATTATACAATTTAATGTGCAGTTTGGTGTCACGTTTTATATTCTGCCTTTTTAATCTTTTAAATTGCCAAGAGAAAAACTATTCAGTCTTTTCACTCAGTAAATTTTGATGGAAGGCCTACTAGGTATCTGGCCCTGTGCTAGACCCCAAGATACTCAAATGATAAGCAACACCATAGTTGCCTGTGACAAAGTCGCAATCACTGAATTCATATTTAGTACTAAAGTATCTGTTCACTTCAAAGGTGGAGAGAGACTTCAGTTGGGAAAAGGGGACCTCTGAGCCTGAGAAACTGGGCATGGGGTTCCCCTATTCCCACTGTACCAAGATGTCCCCTGCCTCCCAAGGACACAAAGACACCGACATAGAAAAGGGTGCCCAAAAGAGAGACTAGCAGAAGTATAGTCAACTAGCAATCAGTATTTGGTGTTTGAAATCTAACTCCATTAGTTTTATACTCCATTACTCCATCAGTATGACAGGACACCATTATTAGTATATCAAGTTCTCTAAGCATATTTGTTTGTTAGTCCCTTCTAGGTGCCAAGAAACTGAGCAATACTCAGCTACAGGCTTATTGTAAGAGAGGCAAGAAACCATCTTAGTAGCTGCCCTACTGGGTTTCATGGAGAACACGAATTTCCTGCGGGTTACCACACAAACTCCTTGTCCTCCTCCCAGAGCCTCTCCCTTGCAAAAACTGGAAACTGCCTCAAGCATTCTTCATTTTGAAAAGAAAAAATGGGAATGGATACTACAAAAATATAAGAATCCTGAGGTCTTAAGGGACTTCTTTGAGGGATCAGAGCCAGAAAATGGAAAGTGAAGACACATACTCAAGTCTCTCTGCCTCTTTCCATATGGCCTCTCTATGTCTACACCTGACCCTCCCTCCCTCCCTCCCTTCCTTCCTCCCTCCCTCCCTTCCTTCTCCCTCCCTTCCTTCCTTCCTTCCTTCTTTCCTTCCTTCCCTTTATGCCCTTTCTCTCCCATTATAGTTTGTTTCTGGAATCTCCAGTGGCCCAAGTGTTTAAGGCTTGGTGCCAGCTCATGGCGCTACTGGGGAGTAGTGCACCCTTCAGGAGGAGGAGCCTAGTTCGAGAAGGTAGGTCACAGGGGCATGCCTTTGAAGGATATATCCGCCCCCCCCGCCTCTCCCTCTCCCTCTCCCTCTCCCTCTCCCTCTCCTTCTCTCTCTCTCCCCCCCACCCCCTTGCTGGCCAGCACAAGGTGAGCAGCCTCCTCTACCACACACTCCCACCTCACCCCCCAAATGCTTGGATTAAAACCTCTGAAACCAGGAGCTAAAATCAATCCTTTAAATTGTTTGTCTCAGGTACTTCTGTCACGGTGACAGAAAGCTAACGCATCCCCACACACCAGCTTTGTCTTCTCGCCTCATAACTCCATGTCCCTTTGCTGTAGCTGCAGCCAGAGAGAGACCACCTGCCTCTCAGTTGTGATTTCGATGTGCCAGGAAAGAGCACCTGGTTAGCTCAGCTTGGAAGAAGCTCCAATCTTGCTCTAGCTGCCCGAGTAAAGTCCGGAGGCAAAGCCAGGTGGCACAGATGTGGCTGTCACCGAGGAGCCCAGACAGGGTGAAGAGGGACATGCTCAGAGTAAAGGGCTTGTTATGAACTGAGCAAGGGCCACAGAAGTGTGTACTGATCTTTGGCCATTCTGTCACGAGGTCTTGCCTGGCTTCCCATCCTGGATCTCTGCTTCATGGTGAGCCAGTTCCCAATAGCCTCTCCCACACTCTTCACAAGGTAGCTTCTGTTGTCTCACAGTTTCTCCTTACTGCCTTCTGTGTGTCTCTCAGCTTCTCTGCCCCCTTGTTGCTGGCATCTCTGAGTGAATGGGTTCCACTCTCCCCCAGAGTAAATGGGGCCGGACGGGCCTGTCAACCTGTAGCGCCCCTTGGATCACTCATCCATCCATTAGTCCTTGATCCCCTAGCTCTGGCCAGGGTAGGGGGGCTGCAGAGCTACAGGGTGGAATCTAAAAGTGAAGAACTGCCTGCTTCTGATTTTCCCAGAAGAGAGATACAGGTCTGGCAGTTTTCCTCAAAAGAAACCATGAGCTTATACATAAAAGACCCATCCTTTCTCCAGACACTCTCTGGACATAAAATGAGCTCCTTAGGAGTCTCTATGAGCTTTGAAATGTTTTTCAGAGAATAACTAGGTTAGCATTTCACATACAGTTAATAAAATTACTACTGTACTAGTCTATGTACTATTGTACACTCAACTGGTATTTTACTAAGCCTTATTCTCTTCAAATATCTACTTCTGAGAGTCTTAAAGTAAAATAGGTTAAGCAACTGATAGATTAATGGAAAACCTCACACATCCCAAAATCGTAAGACCAATACATGACCTTTTGGTGACTAAGACCTTACAATACTGGTGGTAAGCCTGTGATTCTTCTTATAAAATTCTCTCTAAATTACTTATTTAAACAACTAGAGACAAGTACATAGTACAGTATGCACATTATCTACTCTCTCTCCTGTTCCTCATTGAGAAATATGAGCTAAGAAATTTTAAATGTTACAAGGCCTCAATTCTCACAATTTAAGGGGAAATATAACACATAAACACAAAGGGGAAAGACTATATTACTGAAAACCAATGGAGATTTTAGAAAAAGACACAAAAGATCCCAAAATATTTTCATCTCCTAGTTACAAGCATAGCTTCTAGTTAATTTTCAGCCTAAAGCGTCCAGTCACAAGTGAGTACATCTCTATACTGAAGACGCAGGTCTGCTAAGCATTAGAACATTCTTTGATTCTTAAGTACACACAGACTAGATTCATTCCTGGAGCCAGCCCAGATGGAGCTTCTGCCTAGGGAAAACTCCATGAGGGCTGTTGTTATCATTTATATCCAGGTGCCCCCCAAGAGACTCATGTGCTCATAGTGGGGCTTTTGAGGGGGTGGTTGGATTATGGTTGCTTAGAGCTGACTTCCTATTAGGGGGTGCCTAGTGGAAAGAGGTGGGTCGCTATTGGCCTGACCCCAAAGGTTATAGATATCCCTTCTCTGCTCCTCCCTTGACTCTTTCTGCTTCCTGTCTTGAGCTGTGAACAGCTCTCCACCACTGTGCCCTTCTACCATGCTGTCCTGCCTTGGAGCCAGCTGACTGTGGACTGAAACATGAGCCAAAATAAATTTCCCCTTCTTTAATTTGCAGATGTCAGATATTGTGTCTCATCAATGAAGAAAGTAACTGAGACAGGTATGACAGATTCTACCTGACTGATAATCACAGAAAGGCAGTCTCTCTTGTATCCCATTCAACAGAAGTGTCCTTCGGGGATTCGTTTGTAACCCAGAAATTCAAACTTCTATTTTAACAGTAGGAGTGCACCAAGGTTCTTCCATAAAGAAGAATGCTGCTCAGAATTACTGTCACGATCAGCCCCAGAGGAAGTGCTCGGAACACCCAGGTTTAGAAGAGAAGAAGTAGCCTGTCCAAGAAGAACCATAGCCCTGGTTCTTGTAACGAATCCAAATCTGACTCAGATGATCCCTTCTGCCACAGATCCCTGCTCCCTATCTTGCGGTATAAAGCAACTTTTGCCAAGTGGGACTCCAATCAGTGAATAGATCCCAACAGTGAATAGATCCCAACAGTGAATAAACCCAAAAGTGAATAGATCCTCATTAGCAAAATCCAAAAGTAGCAACAAGATATCCAGAAAATCTGAACTACAGGTATAAAAAAATCAAAATAGAATATGTAAGTGTAAGAAATCCAATGAATTGAACTACCACAGATCTATGAAAATCCTTTAGAATGAAAAAATCATGGACATACACTCATCCGACTGTGCGCCAATCAATAGTATTTGCATACTGTGGTATAATAATAACCACCTCATCCCAGCACTCTGGGAGGTTAAGGCAGGGGGATCACAAGTTTGAGCCCAGTCTGGATCATTTAGTGGCTTACCAAGAGCTTGTCAAAACAAACAAACAAACAAAAAGCAACCCTCAAAACTTACTGACTGGGTTGGAGGTTTAGCTCAGTGGTAGAGTGCTAGCCTAGCAAGCAGAGGACCCTGAGTTTTTGATCCCCAGTGCGCGCGCGCGCGCACACACACACACACACACAATTTAGTGACTTAAAACAACAATTATTTATTAGTTCACAATACCACCAGGCATCAATGTGTGTCAGAGGCAGATGGGTGGCTTTCAGGGCTCATCTGGACTGACTCACATAAGGGATCTCAGCTAGCCATTCAGTAGAGACAGACCATACAAAACGGCCTTGCTCACAGGGCTGGCTGTTGGCTGGGCCTCCGTCTGCCCACATGGCCTTGGTTCTTCCCACAGCAGCAGACTAGAGCTGCAAGACCTAGAACGCTGACGGTGGCAGGTCTCACAATGACTCTCTTGATGCACCCCACTGCACAAGATGAGACACAGGTCAGCCACATTCATGGTGTGAAATAGAACCACTGCCACCACCCTCTGCAAGGAAGACAGGCAAATTCACAAGGCTAAGGGGATTGGATCCATGGAGAGCAGAAATCTGTGGCCATTTTTCACAAGCCTACACATAACCAGCAGAATGTATCTTCCTGAGCACTGTTCTCCCCAGAACATAGTCTGGGGCTTGGCACACATGGAGGATATTTCTAGTCTGCTTTTAAATGAACACACAATTCCTTCGAAATATAGTTAATTAGTTGCAAGCTACATGAAAGAGAAATTTCAAAATGAAAACTGCCAGTGCTTTTTTTTAAAACTCAGGTGGTGGCAGACTGGCCAGCTCTGCTCCTATGCCTATATCTTTCCCCTTTTCCCTGCTTACGTTGGCATGAAAACTTGTCTTCTTCAAAGACTTGAACTGAGATGATTCTAATTTTGACATCTTGAAAAACTGTGCTAGTTTTCTATACTGGTTTCCATAGCTATCAAAATAGCACTGATCATACTAGAGATAATTGCAGATATGCTTATAAATATAACCCTGATGTTGTGCCCCACAACATCTGGAAGCACACAGCCACAATGCATGGCAGTATGACTACAGGGTTATTCATAGTTCATCACAATAAAACCATGAGTCTGTTTTATTCAGGGTCTGTCTAGGAAGGGCTCCCAGAAATGCCCACCTTTGATGTCCTCCCTTCTCCCTTTTCCATCCACACACCCTTCTCTTTTCACAAAAGGCAGCACATGTTTGCAGCTAAGTAGTTTTATCAGTGTATTTCTCAACTTAAAAATTGGGCCAGGGTGGGGAGGGTGGTAGCCTTCCTTCATTTCATACATCACCCCTTCAGTCCAAGCCGATGATACAAAATTGTTAAGAACTTGATGAGTCACCTGCATGTTACAGGGATTCACTTCATTCAGCAAGAGGCTTGTCCCCAGGCCTCTGCTAGATACTCCCATCTCCACTATTGCTTCTGCTGAGATGGCCGAGGAACAATGCCGGTAAGCTTCTTAGGTGTTCTGGTTTGATTCAGTGTCTGTGTGTCATACCCTTAGAAGAGGCTTTGTGTGAATGAATAGTCTGACCTTTTCATCTGTCTGAGGTATGAACAAAAGATTGTACAGCTTTTTTTTAAAACGTTCTTTCCTAAATCCTTCAATTTCAGCATCTTTTATAATACAGATAGACTGTGCATTTAACTCTTGGCTCTTCATTTACATTTATGTTGCTGCTCTCACATTTTACTATAAGCAGCAAGAAAAAAAACAGGCCCTATCTCTAACACTTCTTGCAAATCTCCTCACCTAAATCCCCAAGTTCATCTTCTGTAAGCTCTGTTTTCGACATAAGTGCAAGTCACAGTTCTGCTGGCCTTCCTGCCACTACATAATGAGAATCCACTTGACTCCAGTTTTCAGTAACATATCCTCCATTCCTTTTAAATTCTCACAAGAAGTGGTCCTTAAAAAGCCAGATTTCTCTTAATAGTCTTTCACAACTACGTAGGTACGCTCTACAGTGAGTTTTCTGAGTCCTCATTGACAAAGACTTTAACATCCATATTCCTCCCGTGGGTCTGCTGAAGACAACTCAAGTCCTCAGAGTTCTCCTAGCCCTTGCCTCACAGTTCAATGCCAAGGCCACGTCAACACTTTTAGTTGTATCACATTGGTTAAAGCTTTCAGGCACCAAAGTATACACGGTATTAGTTTTCTTTTGCTGTTAAAACAAACTATTGCAAATTTAGTGACTTCATACAAGTTCATTTTTTATAGTTCTATGGCTCAAAAGTCTGACATGGGTTTCACTGGGCTAAAACAGAAGTGGCAGGGCTAGGTTCCTTCCTGGATACGTTTGTAAAGAGTCCATTTTCTTGTCTTTTCAAACTTCTGAAAAACACTGCTGCCTTTAGCTTGTGGTTCCCTCCTCCATCTTCAAAGCCAGCAATAGCAGGTTCAATCTTTCTCACATCTCATTTCTCTCACTCTTTTTCCATCATGACATCTCTCTCAGGCCACTGGAAAGATTCCCACTGTCAGGAAGCCACCCAGGTAATCCAGGATAAACTCCTCATTTCGAGGCCCATAACCTTAATTACACTTGCAAAGTCCTTTTCACTGCATAAGGTAACATTCTCAAGTTCTAAAGACTAGGGCATCTCTTTGGGAGCCCATTATTCTGCCACCACAGAGAGAAATTTTTATATTGTCTAAGCCTCTGCTATTTTGATTTTGGCAATAGCAACCAAACCAATATTTTAATTGATAGTCTTCTTTCCAGTTTTATGTTTTTCAGTGGTATTTGGTTCTTTCTTTAAAATGCTACCTATAAGCAAGGTGACAGGCCACTGAGAAGAGGAAAATAAACTATGTCCTATGTGATCTAAAGGTATTTGTTTATATGAGTTGCCTATGACCATAGATGTAACATTGATTGGTATCAAATGAATAAGGTTTTAAATACTAGGAGAACTTCCCATGGAAAATCATTTGTAAAATGAAACAATACTTTATAAAATAAATACGCATTCTCTCGTGTATCATTTTTAGTCCAGATGTTTTTACAAATTTGTCTGACTAAAGTAGGACATGATGAATCAGAAAGTAGCTTAAGAGAATTAGGCAGAATTCTTAAGATATTTTAAATATAAAGACTAAGTGAATTAGTAACTTGTCAGAGTTGTGGAAAGTAGAATAAATAGAATATGTGCTACAGTAAGATTATTATCTATAGATTCAAAAAAGGTGGAAAGACCTAATAATAGGAATAATTATACTAATCTTTTTTTTTTTTTTTGAGACAGGGTCTTGCTATATAGTTTAGGCTGGTCTTGCACTCACTATGTAGCCCAGGCTGGCCTCAAACTTTCAGAGTTTCTCCTGCCTCAGCTTCCTAAGTACTGGGATTATAGGAATAAGCCACCACACCAACTTGCATTATGCTGCCTGATGGCAAAGGAACTTTTGAACTGACCACCTATCAGTGGCACCCATAATGTGCCCGACTTGGTCCCATATTTGTTATGTACAAGAAACACAGATGAAATCTAGTGGATTGGTTGGCTAGCTGGTAAACTACAGCTATAGCCAAGAGTACTTGCCTTTATGTACTGCTGATAAAACAAGGGAATGTGCTGTCCCTAGGTACTTTACATTCACTATTACTGAAACCTCAACTTTAACCACAGCCTCAGCAGGAAACACTAATGTGGCAGATAGAAACAGGGGATAGGAACATTGCATTTTGCAGGACTCAAGCGAGCCGGGCTTTACTTTCTGTCCTAAGTATATAAACGGCTGCATCTCTTTCCCTTCGCTTTTTGCTATATTATTCAATTGATTTATTAAACCATGCAATTGAGTATCTTAATTTGTTCCATGAGCCCTTCTCGATTCCAGGATCACTTGCATGGAGGCAACCGTTGCACTTCAGAATAAAATCAGATGGGAGCTAAAAGGTTAGCTGGAAGAGAAGGCGAGGAGGGAGAACCCTCAGACAGATTCCAAGCAATGTTAGAGGGTTCGCGTCTGCAGAAGGCGCCTTTTAGACTTAGGTCAAGCCGTTGCTGAGTTCCCTCCCTCAGTGTCTGCACCCTCATCCATTCAGCTACAATCAGAAATCCGAGAGTAGAGCTTCCTCCCATTTCATCCACCACAAGTCCTGCTGATAGTACCTCAACAGGTCTTGATTTCACGTATTTCTCTCTTCTCTCCATTTCTCTCACAAAAACTCCAGTCCAAACCACTGTCCTCTCTCACCTAGATTTTAGCAACCGTTTCCTAATGGGTTTCTCTCCAAGTTCCCCGAGTTGTGTAAAATATAAATCTTGTCTCATCCCTCCCCTGCTCAGAGCCCTTCACTGGTTCCCACTTGTCCTTGAGACAAAGGCTGCGGTATTTGTAAAGTTCCACAATTCACCATGATTCCTCCCTCCAGTCCTACTTGTGTGCCTGCTGCCTCTCTTTCTGGCTATTTCAAGTCTTCTTACTGACTTTCGGTTGCTAGAACGTGCTCTTTCCTCCTTCACGTTCTGAACTTAGAACACTGCTTTCCTACTGCTGTAGCTTTTTCCCCCAGAACACACCGCAACAATTCCAAGTTAACCTGGATCATCCCCCAGACTTTGGCTCATGCATCTCCCGCTCAAGACAGCCCTCAACCCTCAAGGTTGCAATAGTTCCCCTAATGTTTGTTCTAGAGGCTTTCTGGGAATTGACCACAAGTTCAACAAATATTTATTAAGGAATTACTGAGCACTCTAGGCACTGAGGACACAGAAGTAACAGAAGAGACCCATACAGTTTCCATTCTTCTACAGTAGAATGGAAACTATATGGTTTCCATTCTACTGTAGAAGCTTTGGTGGTTATTTGGAAAATGTCCAACTTCCCCCCTCTAGTCAACAGGCTCCGTGTGGGCAGGTACCATACTGATTTACTTACCATTAAATCTCCTGTGCCTCCCACTAAGCCAGATACAGAGGTGTAATGTTCTATATCTCGATGTCCCCAAAAAGCCTCATGCACTTACAGGTGGGGCTCTTGGGAGATGACTGGATCAGGAGCGTGTGACACTCATCATGGCATTAGTTCTCTGATGGGTTTCTAGCTGGGTGTGATGTTGGGATGTAAAGCCTGGTGGGACGAGGTGGGTCGCTATGGACATGGCCTAGAGTGGTATTTCTCCCTTCCTCCTCCCTCAGTCTCTCCCCCTGCCTCCCCATGCCACATCATGAGCTCCTTCTCCTCTGCCAGCCCCTCCACCATGCCACCCTGCCTTGGAACCAGCTGACTATGGATGAACACCTACAGACTGCAAGCCAAAATACACCACCTTTCCTCCCAAGAGTTGTGGGTCGGGTGTTGTGTCTCAGCAACAAGAAAGCACCTAAGAAAAAAGGTATTTACTGAATATTTGTTGCGTAATGAAGCACATCTTTAGAGCTCACACCTCACCACTAAAATCTAGTTTTCACCCCAGATTCACACTTACTCTAATGCTCATGGGCTTAAGGCAGTTGCTAACAGTTAATGTAAGAACTGCTTTGACAGTGTTGACGCCTCTGAACAAAGACTTTCATTTGTATAATAGTTTACGAAGGGATTCTTTTATAAATATTATCTTTTTGACATGCAGGTAAGGGAAGTGGAAGCATTATTCCAGCTATATTTTCCAGATGTTGAAACTGAGGCACGGAGACATCCCAAGAGTCACACACTAATAAGTGACAAGGCAACAACTAAAACCTTAGGTCTTCATGTGTCTACTTTTTAGAACCTATTCCAAGCTCCTTCCCTTCCCTAAAGGTAAAATCTTATTTGTCTTATAAGTTAGAAGAATAGAGGGAATTTAAGCATTTAAGAACTGAACAAATCCTTTTTACATTTTCTTTTGGGAGATGAGAGAAGGGAGTTTTTCTTAGTTTTACATCCAGGCAAGCACAATAGTCAAAGAGTAAGATAAGTGGGGAGAAATCTGTCAACAGTTTGCTCAGTCCAGCTGGCAGAGGATCTTAGGGATACGCTGGTGCTGTGATCCCACATCCACGGAGTGCCCACTGATAAGACCTAAGGCTGGCTTCACGTACTCAGTGAGTCAAACTTCCATCTTGGGCAAGGAAATCAAGACATGCCAGGGACTTTCCATCTAACCTTCAATAAATGGATGACTTGGCAAGAACAAGGAAGCCCTTAAAATCAACCTTTCTTGGAAATATTCAAGGAAATCAAGAGATTAATCTATCTATTGAGGCTTCTGATCCAATACAGCAGACTAAACAGGCCTTTACCTCTCCTCATTCCTAAAACCACATTGACATGACAATAAAAACGGAAAGAGGAGAACATTGTATGTCGCACAAAGTCTTCTGAAGGTCAGAAACTTGATAGGTGTCTGGGAATAAAGATGGCAGATGAAAATGTACTGGCAGATAAAACAGAGAGGAAGGAGCCACAGCTCCAAATGTACACAAAAGAAAGTTGTGTGTGTGCTGGGAAGTAGGAAGACAGCTCTGATTTCCAGGGCTCAGTAACAGAGTTGAGGGTGGGAAGTGCAAGGGAAATTAGGATGATCAACTGAAGACCTATTGCTGGAGACGGGTGAATCAGACTACATCGTCACCCTTACAATTTGGAGAACAATTCTCAGCCAAAGGATTACTCCTGGGGAAGAAAACTGAGTTCCACTTGCTAGAGAGAATGGAAAAAAATCTCCTTATGACCAAGACCACGGATTCCTTTCTATAACTTTCAATGCACACCCATCACTTGGCCGACTTTGCATTCATTTCTTTCTTTTAGATCCCCTGTTCTGCTTTGGGAAACCATCCATCTCGCATCAGCTATAGTCCAGTCAATCAAAAAACTGTGAGAAAAAAAAAAAAACTGTGAGTCAAAGTAACTTCCTCTCTTGGCCAAAGGTGGACACCTGCCCCCAGTGAGGCCCATTAGATCGTCTCTCTAATAGGCTGAAACAAAGACTGAAAATGGCCCAAGTGAAGAAACTCCTGGTTCCTAAACTGCCTAGAGGTAAATCCCCAGAGATATTCTGGCTGCTGTCCTGCTCTGGGCCTTGTTCCTCCACCTTACCAGAGAATTATATGCTATCCTATATCTTTTCTATAAATTTACCCTGCATCTAAAGAACATGACTGATACATAAACTCTCCTTATTTAGCCCTTGTCTCCCCATCATCTACCCTGCTATGATTTGGATGTGTGCTGGGCCCACATACAGGAAACTTGGTCCCCAGTGTGCCAATACCGAGAGGGAGGGGTGGGATCTTCAAGAGGTGGGCCTAGTGCAGGGGAACTAAGTCACGGAGGCATTGTCCTCCAAAAGGATTAAAGCTGTACCATGGAGTGAGTTAGCCCTGCAAGAGCAGGTGGTTACAAAGCAAGACCACCCATGTGCTCAGCCTCTTCTGCTCATGGCCAGTCCCCTTCCCATTTCTCCACTGTGCTGTGATATAGGCAGGGGAGCTCTCATCAGAGACCACCTGATCTTGGGCTTTCAGCTTCCAAAACTGAACTAAATAAACCTCTTTATTTTTTAAAATACTGAGATTCAGATATTTTGCTATAGCAACAGAAAACATAATCTATAGTAAAGTCTGCCCATCCATACCCACTGGTTTAGACTGATAATGAAAGCTTCCATTCAAAAGGGCAGCAAATGTATCCAATAGAGGAAAACCAATGACACAACTTAGGATTTAGATGATCAAGCCAAATATCTGATCTCAAAAGAAAAACTTAAGTGACAAGAAGACAACCTAAAAAGAATTTTAATTAGAATACCTAGAGAGATTTAAGACAACAATGGTTAGAAAACTGAGAGTGGGCTTCCATTAAGGAGCAATTAAAAGTATGGCAACTAAGTATTTTCAAATTTTTAGAAAGGCTGCAAGAAAATTTGAGATCTTTGGAAGATACAGCAAAGCCAAAGAAATGGAAAATATCAACAAAAATGTCAGAGTCATACTATAGATTTATTCAGGAATTATTGCCCTGTATGCACTTCAGAAAGAGAAATAGTGAAAATATAGAGAAAAAATAGGAAATACATAATAAAATGTTGTAAAGAGGAAGAAAGACATATGGCTTTATATATTGGCTTTATGTATTACAAGTGCTCAGCAAATTCAGAGCAGAGAAATAAAAAAAGACCCACACTAGGGTACATCATTGTGAAATTTCTCAACAAAAGAACAAAAGGAAGATCTATTTGCCCTAAGACAAAAAAAAAAAAAGGATAAGATTTGTGTCACATGCATCAACAACCATTCAAAATAATTCTGCACATTCAAGGGAAAAATCATTTTAAACCTAATATTCTGCATAGAGCCAAGCTCACAATGAAGTCTGAGGTAGAAAAGCTGACATTGTCTCAAATATAACAGTTCAAAAATAATTATCTCACATGCAATTTTTTGGAAAATTCCTTTCTAAAAATAACCAATAAATCAAATGAAGATAAAGAATCTAAGACTAAAATGGAAATGTAAGATCCAATAAACAGGACAAAACTGAGTAGCTCAATTTTATTAAAGGTTCAAATAAGAATTGTACAATAGATTAAGAAGTAACTGGTCCAAATTAAAACAATAAATCAGAGAATTTTAGAATAACTTTTGAGAAGTGAATCCTTATTAATAATCAGATCAAGCAGTTGGATATTTTGAGTGATACTGAGAAATTATGTACTTCTTTTATCCATGGGGATAAAAAGATAAATAGAAACTCAAAGGGGGAAAAAAACTCCAAAATAAGAAAACCACAAGTCACATGTGAAGCTAAAACTTCAGTATGATTTTAGCCATTGTGAGAGTAAAAAGAAAAGGAAATCCATTTGACCTGGATAATTGGAACATTCTACCTTGTATACTTCAGTTTGTGACATATGATTATATTTCCTTCCAATTGTACATTGATGTTCTATACAAAATAAAATGTACATGACTCATAATATTGTAAATACTTTTTTTAGCACCCCATTGTTATTGTAAAGTAAAATAAACATACAGGAAATGATAGGAGACAGAGCAAAATCCCCCAACTCTAAACTCACAACAACCCAGCACAGAGAGAAATGCCTACCATTTAGGGGAGGAGTGGGAATTAAGTCTAGGCCTTAGACTTGAAACCTAGTACCAGGATGACCACAGTGAAACCCAGTGCTGCGCGTAGGCCCACAACCCCCCATCAGCAGACTGAGCTCTTGGAACTGCATTAGTTAAGTGACAAACTGCCTCCAACACTCCTACCCCCACCTTAGCCAGCAAAGCGGGGAGCAAAGCTCCACTCACTGGGAAGCAGGACATGAAAGTTAGCACAGGACTTTGCCTTGGTGAGACCCAGTACCAGGCAGAAGATGAAGGCCACTATCTATCTCAAGGCCAGAGTTCACACACTGTGGTGGATTGATTATGGCCAACATAAGCAGGAATGCCCAGCTGAACTGCATTAGCGTGGCTTTGGGCGTAGCATCCTGGCTCCAGTACAGATTCTTCAGGCTTTTGGTGCAGACGCGGACTTACATGGGACATTGCCATGGGCTCCAAGCCCTTGATTGGATCCTTTAGGTCTCCAGCACAGAGACAGATATTTTGTACTCTCCCGCATTTGGCTTGTGTGTGAATGCTGTAACTTGTATGTGTCCTGTATTGAATCTGCTGTCTTGCAAACCATTGACTCTAGAAACCACTGATTAATATACACTCAGAGCCTCTAGTTCTGCCTCAACTCGAGGTGGAGATCAGTGCATGGAAAGATTTGAATTTTGGCCTGCATCGCTGCCAGCCTTATGGTGTGTACCCTGACTGTGCAGGTCTCTGAAGTTGTGAGACTCCAGTATAACTAAGCTTAACATCAGCCTCATGGCCAAGGAACTATCTCTACCATATATCTCTGCAAACAAGGTGGCACACCTATCCCCAGGCCAGTGCTTGCAGACAGAGCCTCTAGGCTTGTTTCAGCATCAGGCAGAGACCTGTGACCCAGTGGGATGGACTTGTGATTTTGCCTATATCACCAACAAATACAGCGTAGGCCTAAGCACACCTCTGAGGTCCTTGTAGCTATGAGAATTATGTATGACCCTGCTTAGCATTAGTCTTCTTGGTCAATGAACTGCCTTCACCAACATTATTCCAATCTTGGGCAGCATAACATGAAGTAAGACTCCACTCACTGGGAGTAGGACAGAGTAGTAACCACAGAACTTTGCCTCAGAACACAATGGCAGGCAGGTAAAAGCTAACACGGGGTGGATCCTAGTGATTCTTATCTCCAGGCCAGTCCACGCAGACAAAGTCTCTGAATCAGCCCTGGTGCCAAGGGAAGATATGTGGCCCCAGTTTATCAGGCTTCTCTTCCAGGCAGTATCACTAAAGTCATGGAAAATTATCCTTCAAAATTGAAGGAGAAATAAAGACCTTTCATGACAAAAAGAATCTAAACAAATTCATGACTAACAAATCAGCATTGCAGAAAATACTCAAGGGAAACCTAAACAGAGACAGCAAGGCCAATATCACCTATGAGCAAAAATGAAAGAATACAACTAACTGAGAGAAGAGTTAAACAAACAAACAACTAGAAAAATAATTAAATGATAGAAATTAGTAAATACCTTTCAATAATAACTCCCAATGTAAATGGTCTTAACTCCTCAATCAAAAGACACCGACTGGTAAATTGAATCAAAAAACAAAATCCAATGGTATGTTGCCTGCAAGAAACACACCTAAACCACATAGACTGCAAGTAAAAGCATGAAAAACTATGCTCCGTACAGCCAGAGCCCAAAGGAAAGCAAGAGTAGCTATTCCAATTTCTACAAACCCAAACTGATTGGTAAAGGGAACAATTCACCAGGAAGAGATAAGAATTATAAATATGTATGCACCAATTTCATAAAACAAAAATTACTTAACATAAAAGGATAGATAGACTCTGATACAATCATGGTAGGGGACTTTCAAAAAATAGACAAGTCAACCAGACAAAAAAATCAACAAAGAAATATCAGAGTTGAGCCATACCATTGAACAAATGAATTTAACAGGTAACCACAAACTATTTCGGGCAACAACAGCAAAATACACATTCTTCTCAGCAGCTCATGAAGCAGTCTCCAAAACAGATCATATGTTAGGATATAAAGCATATTTAAATAAATGCAAAGAAACTGAAATAATTTCTCGTATCCTATCAGATCATAATGGAATGGAATAGAAACCAATAGCAAAAGAAACTACAGAAACTATACAAACATGTAGAGATTAAATAATACATTCCTAAATAATCAGTGGGTTACAAAAGAAATTTTAGAATTCCTGGATTATGTGACAGTGGCAACACAACATATCAGAATCTATGAGACCCAATAAAAATAGTTCTAAGAGGAAAGTTTGGTGCACCCAATTTCATAAAACAAAAATGTTGTAGCTATGAATGCCTATATTAGAAAAACAGCTATTCTACTACTACATATATATCCAAAGGAAATGAAGTCAGTCTGTAGAGGGAGCATGTTCATTTCATGTTCATTGTAGCACTATTCATAATAACCAAGAAATGGAAGCAACCTAAGTGTCCATAGATATAAATAGGTAAAGAAAATGTGGCATATACATATATATGTGAATACCATACAGCCATTAAAAAGAATTAAATCCTGTAATTTGCAACAACATAGATGGAAATGCAGATTATTATGTTAAATGGAATAAACCAGGCACAGGAGGACAAGTACTGCATATCTCACTCGTATGTAGAATATAAAAAGTTGATCTCACAGAAGTTGAAAGTAGAATGGTGTTTATCAGAGTTAGGGGCACAGGGATGGGAAAATGTTGCTCAGTGGATAATAAATTGCAATAGGGTGGCCATATATAACAATAATGTACTGTATAGTTCAAAAACCTGAAGAAAGAAACTGTACTGTTTTCACCATAAAGAAATATTTTCCTATCTGTAAAGTAGAAACAATAAGAGTACTACTTCTTGGGGTCACAATGAGAAGGAAATGAAATAACACATGTGAAATGTTTAGCACATCACCTGGAAAGTTGTGAGTCAACTGTTATTATCCTCATGACATTGAGGATGAGGCCACAAATTATACTTCACATCCCACAAAGGGCCTAATAGTCACCAAATCTCAGTAAAATCTTCATGAACTGAATCAGTTGCTGCTACTGTAGAGGGAAACAAAGAGGGGCAGCAATTGGAAAAAGACCTAAGTAAAAATAGTCAAAATATTTAAAGGGAAGCAATTAAGAGAAATAGCTCCAACTAATACAAACAAGTTACTAAGACTCACAAAGTACCTAAGGATTTCCCAACAATTAGTCCCTTCTGAAAAGTTTTTTGTTCCTTAGGAAGATTTTATTTAGTTACTTTGATTTTTGTCCCAGTCTCAGCAACATTCTTCTGGCATTCTCGGTGTCACGAGGCCCTTAGGGCAGGCGAGTTGTGGCGTGGCCCTCTAGGATTTGCTCTCTCCCCGAAGGAAACCCAGCAGTAGCCTCTCTGCTGTTTAATATTCAGAAGTTGTTAAAGAAGAGACGGTTTAAGGGTTAATTCTTAGCTCTGTAAATAGCCCCAAGACAGTAGAAGCACAATCTGGCTAATATAAGGAGCCAGTTAAGGAAGGAATCAGCCTAATTCTGCGACAAGTTCTGGGGCCAACTGCTAGACTTTTGCCTGTAACTCTTGGGTGAGATGGTTGTCGCTGGAAGTCCAAATGTTGACCAATCCAGAAGAGAACAGGCTCTAAAAGATGAGTACTTTGGGGACTAAGTTTTTTACTTAGAGGCCAAGACTCAAATTTATCCTCTTGTACCACTGGGGTCTGCTAGCTCTTAAGAGCCTATGACAGTTAATTTTCTGTATAAATTTGATTAAGCCACCAAGTACCCAGATACTTGGTCAAACATTATTTTGGGTGTTTCTGTAAAGCTGTTTTTGGGTGAAATTAACACTTATATAAGTATATTTTATATTAGATTAACATTGTAAGCAGTATAGCAAAATACCCTCTATCATGTGTGGGGGCCTCATCCAATTA
Source organism: Hystrix cristata (assembly GCA_004026905.1). Lineage (NCBI taxonomy): Eukaryota > Metazoa > Chordata > Mammalia > Rodentia > Hystricidae > Hystrix > Hystrix cristata. Next base: position 107,010 of record PVJO010001466.1, on the reverse strand, counting down.
TTTGAAGGCCAGAACAGGACAAAAAGAGCTTTCCCACCCTCAAAGAAGAGAATTCTCTGGCACCTTGTTTTGGACTAAATCTTAAATAACAGTTCTTCTTGCTTGATGGCTTTTAGACTGCAATATCAGCCTTCCCTCACTCAGCAGCCTGCTGGCCCCCCTTGAAGATTAGACTTGCCAGCCTCTACAGTCAACATTATCGAGAAAAGGATGGCTAACACAATGCGTAAATGGACAATGGACATGAGCAAGCAGCCTTGTAAATGAAAAGTAAAAGTCCTGCTCAACTTCAGTAATAGACAAGGAATATAACTTTGCAACAACAGAAATACCACTCTAACCACAAGATGGGCAAAGACTGACCAAAGTATGCACCAGGTATAGAGTAATAGGCTCCTCATGCGTCACCCAAACTGGGTCAATATTTCTTCACAGTCACCTGAAAATAAATCTCAAAAACTTTAAAATTTTATATTCTATGGCCCAATATACATACTTGTAGTCTTTTATCCTAAGGAAATAGATACAAAAAGATTTTTTTGATGTATCAGAATGTCCATTAGAAGGCCATCTCTAATGGTATAAAATTGGAAATAACCTCAATGTCCAACAATAGGGAGTGATTAAATCAATTATAGTTCATTAATACAATGAAGTAAGATGCAAACATTTTCTCAAATACAGTATTTCTCTGCCACTATCTCATTCAGGGTCTACAGTTAGATATATACTGTAGACCACCTAAGTCATACCATAATTCACTGATATCCAATTTGGGTGGTTTTCCCACTCTTTTCTCACTGCATTTCCTAAAGGTGTTATTATCCTGACATTTCTAACCTGCACAGCACAAAAGAAAGGTGAACTCTGGCAGCCAGAGCACGTCCTCCTGTGTAGATGCAGCATTGGCAGTTGGAAGGAGAACAAATCTGAATGGACCCAATGAGGCCAAGGAGATACAGGCCAACACCACAGCTGCTGGGCCCAGCCCAGGTCCCCCCATACCTTCTGCATCAACTTTACCATCATTCAAGAATCCAGGTGTATCACCAAACCAAGGTAAAGAATCCTGAGCCTAGAGCACAATGAGCCTAGAGCACAATGGAGTAATCCATTGATGAAGAAGGTAGGGCTTGCTAAGAGGGGTGGCCCACTCACTGGAAGAGTATATTCTTATCGTTGCCTGGCCCTGATTCCTCCTCTCCCTTTCTCTCTTTCTCTTTCTCTCTCTCCTTCCCTCCCTCACTCCACCCCCCTTTTTTAAAGCTGCCATGAGTTGAGCAGCTTTTCTCCACTATGCCCTTCCACCATGCCATTTGCAGCCAGTCAACCATGGACTGAATGTCCTGAAGCAATGACTTCAATTGAATCTCTCCTCTTCTTAAATTGTGGGTATCCAGTATTTTCTCCCAGTGATGGAAAGTGACCAATACAATGGGAAGGGCTGTATAAATAACTCTGGCTGTCTTCCACTCCTCTGTGCAGTTAGACACCTGAGGTCTTCTTCATCTTTATCACTGCCCATCTTGGTATGGTCAGTGACACTTGACAACTTATACTCCAAACTGGGCAGGCAAAGACAACAGCTAGGGACAGATGGACCAATTGGACCTACAACCTAGGGCAGTGGTGACCAAACCGCTGGCGGACATATTATCTGTTTCTCTTTTCAGACAAAAGACATTAATGTAGAGTTGTTTTTTCTAAACTAAAACCTCCATGTTCAGATTTAACCACAGCTTTGGCACTTTGCAACAGTAAGTGGGTTTTGGGTTACAGTTTGGCACTCGGTCCTTAAAAGGTTTGCCATCACTGAGCCAGGGTGAGGAAGGCTAAAAGCAGGAGTCAGGTAGTCAAGGTGCAGGCTGGCTGTCAAAAGAAAGGCACAAGTCAAGCACACCAACAGTCTGGACAAAGAGAAATATTTCAAACTCCAGCTCTGTGCCGGGCACTGGGTTGCTGAGGCTGCTGAAGTATTTTTCACTGAGGCCCACATTTACCTGGGAGCAAAAAAAAATGGGCAGGTCTGAATGAGAAAATCAGGGCCACATCTGGTCCATAAACCATGGGGCAGCTGGGCAGGGCAAGACTGGGGTCTGGCTATTGTCATCCTTGCAGCCATATCCCCGGAGTATGTTGTTAGAACTTGTCAAACTACATTCAGTCCATCGCTGTGTGGTACTGAAGAGACATCCCAGGCTCTAGAGTTGTCTCTGGCAGTTTTTCCTTGTAATGCGTTTGTTTTCAGTTTGTAGAAAATTCACAGAAGCGCTCCGTGCTGGGCAAACTCATGTGCATACTGATCTTCGACAACAGCTGAGGACGACACTTGCCCTCTGTGTAAGTCTTGTTCATTTCGCTGTAGACGTGTACTGCCCGTCTTCCCGTCTGGATTGTTCTCTTTTGAAGAGCAGGGATTCTGTCTTCTACCTCTCGGTATCCCACGGTATGCGGCATTATACCCAGTGCACACTCCAGAAACCAGTGACAGGGAGATCACTCAGCCCAAGGCCACGGAGAAACATTCATTCTCGGTATTTAGGTCCTTCTCTGCTGGACAAACAACGTGTACTTGAAAAGATCAGGACACGGGCAGGCCTTCCTGGCCAGAGTTGGGGTGAAGCCTGGCCTGCCACCTGACAGCTGCCAGCCCAGCTCCTCCAGCATCCCCCCATCCACGTGACTCATCACCAGCACTCACAGAAGGGGCTTGTCAGAAAACCCAGGAGAACCAATCCCCTTGGCAAGGGGAGAGAAATTCTGGCCATGAAGAGGAACTTGTTTGAAAAGAACTAGTTGATTCAAAGTCAAAAAATGTTACCCCCTGGAAAGCCAACTTCTAGCCAACCTCTGGAATGGAAAACAAGCCCCTCCGATTAAATACTATGCCCCCCCGGGGGGGGGGCAAAATACACGCACCTCTAGCCCAGCTGTGAACAGCCAAGCCAAAGACATCTCTTGTGGGCATTTTAGTATTTACTAACCAGCCGACAGCTGATTAAATCCAGATGTGTGCTGCAGCCTTCTCTGGTCAGCAAAGAACAAACAGGCCTTCCCAGAACCACCCCCAGCCCAGGCTGGCTTCAGAGCCCTCACACTGGGCCGCAGCAGGACGTCACTGGGCGCTCATTCTGTCACAAAGCAAGCCCCTCACCTAGCCAGGGAAATTCCTGAGAGGAGCTGGCTTTCTGCAAAATCCTGACAAGCCTTCACTTGCCTGGAAAACCACTTTTCTTTTAAAAATCAAAGTACTAAGAGTGAGTGGTAATAGATAGAGCAAACCTAGGGATGGGAGACTCCCCACCAGGGGTCAGACACAGGAAGTGCTCCCAAGGTGGATACCACTCTCCTCCTTTCTCCCAGACGTTCAGGAAAAAGGAAGGGCAAGGAGCACCCACAGCATGGGCAGCTGAGACAGCAGAAAGGCTAGCAGGGAGGGGGAGCCTCTCCCAGACATGTGTGTGTGTGTGTGTGTGTGTGTGTGTTTGTGTGTGCACGTGCCTTCGCAACCAATCAAGAGAGACCACCCACACCATAACCACTGAGACTCGGAGGCCATGACGCAACCACGGGATAACAAGGAGAAAGTGAGAGGCGATGGGATGGAAGGTGCGGGGTCCACATCCACAGCTAATTGGAGGCTCAGAACTAGACCTGGGTTCCAGTTCCGGCACTGCCACTTGGGAGCCGAGAGACCTGGGTCAAGTTGCTTACCTCAGCTTCGAATTTCCTCCCCACGTAAAACAAGGGGAGACTTGTCGTCACGGGGGTTTTCTGAGGATCAAGTGCATGATGAAGATTCAGTACAGAATATGGGCCATGGCAATGGCCCAACAAAAGAGAGTAGGTTTTTAGATCTACCTCAGATGACTCCACCACCAGATGGCTACCGACTAGGGTTAAACAGCAGACCCCCCACCCAGAGGTTACATGCGAGAAATTGTCCCCACTCATCACCTAGGGCAGGGAGCAGGGTGGTGATTATTTGTAATCACAACCACAGTCGAGGCCTGGACAAGCCACCACAGACTTTACCCCATAACCACAGCTCCCACTACCAAGGGTGACACCCTGAAATCGAGTGGTGCTCAGTTTTTGTTGGAATCCTTCCACTTTTCAAAAAGCCTTTCAGGGAATGCTGTTACATATTTCAACCGACATTTTTGAGCACCTGCTCTGGGTTTCTCAAACTCAGATCCACACAGGCCACAGTCATAGAACCTACTGACTACACCAGAAGCTTCTTCCCAAAGCACTGATTTCACTGCATGGTATTCATTTGAAATGTTTTATGTCTTTTTGTTTGTTTTGTTTTTTTTGTGGGGGCTGGGGATTGAACTCAGGGCCTTGTGCTTGTGAGGCAAACACTCTAACCGCTGAGCTAAATCCCCAACCCCAAAATGTTTTATGTGAAAAAACAAAACACGGGCTTGTGGTGGAAGAGATATGGAGGCACGAGGTTGGGATGCTGATGTGATAGAAGTCTGGACCAAGGCACCATGATGTTAGCAAGGCAGACGGTATAGGCGGCCCACCCACAGCCATGTTAGAGCAACAGCAGCACTTACAGCTACCACGACAGCCTCCCAGAGAGAGCAGGCACTGGCCTTTCACCCAGTCCTGGCCAGAAGGTCCTCTGGGGAAGCATGCTAGGGAAAATGGGTTGAGGGACTTCTGGGGAAGGGTTCCCTCAGGAAAAAGCGCCCCCTTCTTTGCCCTCCATGCTTTGTGCCTAAGGTAGCAGCAACCATCTTCTGACTCCAAAGAGACAAGTCCAAGAATGAACCAATGTACCAAGAAAGGTAGAGGCGATCAGGTCATGGTTACTACCATCCACCTCTGAACTAATCAGCCCTGGAACCACCAACTCTAGACATCTTATTCTATGGCATACTAATAATTGTGCAAGGAATTTTTTGATTGGGCCTTTCCAATACCTGCAGCTGAAAACCCCTTTTCTTTTAAAATAAGAAGATAATATTTGCAACTCTTTGAGTCGACATGAAGGCAGTATATTAAAACCATTCTACATGTCTCAAAGTCAAGGTTAGAAGTCTGTCCTGGATCCAGAAGTCAGAAAAGCAATACCCAAGAGCACTTTCATATTGATGGTTACTCTGATCAATCAAGTCCTTACTATGTGCCAGACTCCGAGTTTCATTTTATTTAATTCTCCTAACAACCCTAGGCTTACTTATGGTGTTATTATCCTCAACAGTCTACAGATGGTGAAAAGGAAACACAGAGAGGTGAAGTTGAGATGGTTCACTCAGTTCATAGCAGAGGCAGTCTTGATACCCCTACACCAGAGCCCACCCATATCTCACCAACCCTCTACATTACCTCTCAACTCTTCACAGAATATCCAGAGCCCTGGAGGTAAAGCAGCTCCCCATATGCAAAAGTAGGTAGGAAGTGTTCTGTATTCGTTACTTTACTAGAGTCAATGGTTTTCAAGAGAGCAGATTTAATACAGGCCAAGTACAAGTTATAACATTCCCACACAAGCCAAATGCAGGAAGAGTGCAGAACATCTATCTATGCACTGGAGACCTGAAAGATGCAATCAAGGGCTGGGGGCCCACAGCAATGTCCCATGTGTGTCCGTGTCTGCACTAAAAGGCTGAAGAAATCTATACTGGAGCCAGGATACTATGCTCACAGAAGAGATGAAGACCAGAGCTCTCTGAAGCAGACAGCAGCCATCCCGGATGACAGCAAGGATGACAGCGCCTTCTACGATGAAAACAGCCGAGCTGGATTTGAGAAAACCAGCCACGGCAGAGCTTCTCCTGGGAAACAGCCTGCCAGCTAGCTTCTGCTCCCATTCTCCTTTACGTTGTGTCGGCAGCAATCCTCAGGTGGATCTTCTAGCTCAGAACCACCACAGCTCAGTCCAGCTGGGCGTCCTTGCTCAAGCTGACCACAATAAGTCCACCACAGGTTCATTTCAACATTTCCCAGGGGTTTACTTTCCAAGAGGCTGCTATGTCTTTGGAGCCTCTGGTACTGACGTTCCACAGACAGTCAAATTCACTGGCTTTTCCCTACTCTTATATCAAAGTCACTGGAAATTCACTAGGTCTTGCCTACACAGAAAGAGTCCCGTGAAATTATATGCAAAATGCATGACTTAAGGACATGGGGGGGTCAACCATTCTCAGAGGGAACCATTACCCAAAACGCTGAAAAATCAACCTTCTAGAGCAACATATCAAGTGTAGCCAATCCCACCAAACTGGTGGGCACTGAGACAGACCTTAGATACCATCAAAACCAATGCCCTTGGACTAGGAAGGCAAGCAAGGCTGAGAAGTAAACCAATTTGCTGAAGTCCCTCAGCTAGTCAGGAACAAGGATGGAATTAGATCTTGGGGTTCAGAATACTCTCTTCTCCCAAGACAGCCCACTGCATTGTCTCAGATTCCACCACATGGATTTCTAATAACCCTAACTGCACCTATGAGGGATTAGGTGTTCCCACTGTATGTTCTGAGATACACTGTTCTTTCTCTTTCAGGGTATTGGTCTTGCCAGTTTAATTGTCCTGCCCTCTAAGCAGACCTTCTGGTGAGCTCCCTCAGGATACAGCTTACCATTCGGTCCCAGAGTCTAGCACATGGTGGCCTCATAAAAAATATAGTCAGTCTTCCATATCCATAGGTTATTCATGGATTCAACCCCTATCAGATGGAAAACATTTTTTAAAATGTGTCTATACTGAACATGTACAGACTTCTTCCTTGTCGTTATTCCCTAACAATATAGCAAAAACTACTACATAACATTTACAATGTTTTAGGTGTTATAAGTAGTCTAGAAATGATTTAAAGAATACAGGACAGTGTACATAGGTTATATGCAAATGCCACATCTTTAATATAAGGAACTCGAGGGTTTGGGAATTCCCAGGGGTCCTAGGAGCCAGTCTCCTGTGGATACTGAAAGACAAATGCATGTACCATTTGAAAAAAGTGAACAAATCAACTAATGAATGAATGGTGCTTTAAAGCATAACCCTTCTAGGGCTACATAAAGCTTGGTAAACCAGGTGCTTTCCCCAGTGCTGGCTATTCAGCTCACAGAGGAAAGAGGACTGTTGGTAGCTAGAGGTGGAGGAGAGGAAACCAGTGCACAGCAGCATTCTGAGGAGGGCAGTCAGTATCCAAGTGGAAGGAGGCAGGGGCACTTGAGACCCCACACACAAATGGTCTGGCCATAACTGCACGTAGCTCCACCAGTTCTGCCAAACCAAGGCCGACCTCCATGATCTGGCAGGTGTTTTCCAGGCAGAAATCTCACTGCCACTGTCTGTGCCCTCCTCCTTCACCAAGCACCACTTCTGAGCCATTAATTTTCCTTCAGCCTGCAGGGAGCATGCCAAGAACTTCCTGTAGCTCATGAGTCATGATCTCATGTCCCTGAGCACAGAACATCTCCCAAGGGAAGCCACAGCTGTGGGGGCCCTAAGCCCAGAGAGAAGTACTGCCAGAGGATACACTGACTGAGAGGCAGCACCCAGGAAGGGCCCTGCTGGAGGTGATGGGATTAAGTGTTCAGGGTACCATGGAAACATCACTGAGTGGCCAGACCTAAAAGAACAAAGAGCAGGCAGAAAAGCAGGCAGTGACCGGGACTTGGACGCCCAACATTTGTTCTCTGGAGCCCAAGCTTGAGAGGGTTGCTGAGGAAACAGAACAGGAAAACCTATGTGAGATTGTTCCACAGGCTGAAAAGCTCTGTTACTACTAATTGCTATAGTTAAGGAAAAATTCAGCACCAAACCTATAAGACATTAAATTTCCTATCTCCCTATTCCCTTTGAGTTCCAATTCTGGGAAGGGTTGATTAAAAGGAAGAGTATTCAATGTCTTGATTGTGAAATTAAAACACAGCCTTATGTGCCAATGGTTAACATTTATAGTCTCATTGCTAATGGGAAGCTTCCAAGACCAGGACAAAGAGACCTGCAAAATAGCCCTGGAGAGACCAGCAAAACCAAATGCAGAAATCGTAGCCTGTTAATTCTGCACACACTTTGAAGCATGCCTACCTGTTGTAATCGTACTTGAGTCAATCAACAAATATTTATTCAGCCCCTGCTGAATGGCAGGACAGTAATTGGACATGTGGTTTTCAGAAGCTTTTTTTTTTTTTTTTTTTTTTTGGTGCTGGGGATCGAACTCAGGGCTTGCGCTTGCAAAGGCAAGCACTCTAACCACTGAGCTAAATCCCCAACAGAAACTGTTCATTTGTACATTGGTGTCATCAGCTTCCTGAAAAGCCTTTACTGAAATGGACACTGAGACTAATTTCGTTCAGGTCATAACTTTGGTTTTAACGGGAAGAACATGTTTGGGTGGGTGCAGATCCCTCAGCTCACTATGGGAACCAGAAGCTAACTAGAATCGTTTTCTCTCTTAAAATTCTAACATGTTACCTACCTAACCCCAGCACTGCATGTTAATATTCCCATCACTCTGCTAACCCAGATGGCAGATGCAACAAGTGCAGTTTTGTCTGGTAACTTACTTCCATTTCTAATATTATTGTTTTTCTTGCTCTTATGTATCTATAGGATCTCATTCACTTCTTCCTTTCTGTTCTCATGTAAACTAAACACACACACACACACACACACACACACACACACACACACAGAGCTTAAATGGCAACAATAATTACAAGATACTTCATGCCCAAGTATCTTAGTTTCTACTCCTAGAAAATGACAGTGTTTAAGAAGATAAGTTCTAAGGATTCCTCTGTTTTTCTGGGATCTTAAGGCTCTAAGCTCTTCATTTTTAAATTAGGAAACCAAGCTCCAGGCAGAAGCACCCAGGTCACAGGCAAAGTAGAGATCAGAGATATTAAAACTGTGAAATTATCAAGTCACTGTGTTCTATAATAGTAGGACAAATTACAAGACCCACTCTGAACAGTTGATCTGTGTCCAGAACAAGAGGAAAACCATTTGAATGACTGAACTGAAGTGAAAACTACTAAATGTTTAAAAGACCAAGTTCTTAAGTAATTATTTTGTTACTAGGTATTTTCCAAAAAAAGTTGATTCTAGCCTAAAATCAGGGAGCTGCTATCATTTGGGTGTTGAGTGCAATCCAAAGGCCTGTGTGCTGAAAGCTTGGTCACCAGGGTATTGCACTTGAGAAGTGGTAGAGCCTCAAGAGGTGGGGCCTCATGGGAGGTCTTTAGGACTTTGGAGGCAGGTCCTCAAATGGTACAGTGGGATCTGAGGCTCTTCTTCTCTTTTGCTTCCTGGCCATGAAGTGAGTACTTTTGTTCTGCCACATACTCCTACCATGATGTGCTGCCTCACCACAGACCCAAAGTGATCACAGACTGGAACCTCCAAAACTAAAAATTCCATTTGAGGATGCACCTCAAGAGCATTATGTTAAGTGAAGTAAATCAAATACACAAGCTTAAATATCACATGATTTCTTTTATATGAAAATCTCTAAATAAAGTACAAAATAAAAGACAGACAATAGGAAAAAAAGAGAAAGAGAAGTTATTCTAATTCAGCATGGATAATATATCTAAAAGTTTACCTTGATTTAGTATAATTGTCTTATGTGGTTTTTTTTGGCCTGTTAGTTTAGCTATTAATCTGTATGTTAATTAACTTTGTAAGAATTTATAAGATAAATAAGTGCATCTGATTCTGACATATATATATATATATATATATATATGACTTTCCAAACATAAAAATAAAAATTCAATTTGATCCAGCTATTCTCCTTCTAGGTGTCCTCTCAAAATAATTAAAAATATCATGGTACAGTGATATGTACATGCCCAGGTTTCTAGCAGCACAATCCATAACAGCTAAATCTCAGAAGCGACCTATATGTTCACCGATAGACGAATAGATAAAAAATGTGACATTTATACACAATGGGGCACTACTCTGCCATAAAGAATGATAAACTTGAGTCATTTGTAGGAAAATGGATGCACCTTGAGACCATAAAGTTAAGTGGAATAAATCAGACACACGGTTTAAATATAGCATGGTTTCTCTTATATTACAAACTGAAAATATCAATAAAGAGCAAAATAAAAGGTAAATAATAGGGGGAAAGGAGGTAGATCTTTTTCAGAAGTGAAAGGGACCAAAAAAATGGAGAGAAGGGGAGGAAAAGGGGATGAGAAAGAAAATTAAGATGTGTTATGTACATGTACCAACTCCCCACAAGGAATGTAATCAATATGTACTGCAAACATGTACTAATAAAAAAAATTAAAACAAAAAGATGACAATTTCAATAATAATAATGCCGAGGAGTTATTAGCCTCTCTGTGCTTTCTCAATTTGAAAAGAAGATGATACTTTCTAAAAAAAAATATGGTAAATCAGTCCTCAACCAGGTGATCACTGCATCACCCTGCAAAGTTTTATAAAAGCCCATGTGCCCTTAAAAGGGAAAAAAGTACTGACCCACACTGCAACATACACAAATCTCAAAAACGTCACGCTGAATGAAAGAAGCTAGACCCAAATACCACATAACGTATAATTACATTTCTATGAAAGGTCTAGAAAAGGCAAATCTATAGATATAGATCACAGATTAATAGTTGCCCAGACCTGGGGGTAGGAATGAGTAATGATGGTAAACAAACACAAGGCTTATTTTGGAGATGATAGAAATTATTTAAAATAAGATGTGGTGGTAGATGTACAACTAATACTAATAATCACTGAACTATACACTCAGAATGGTAGATTTTATAGAAAGAGAGTTATGTTTCAATAAAGCTTTAAGAAAAAAACATATTCTTGGGGTCGGGGATTCAGCTCAGTGGTAGAGCACTTGCCTAACAAATGCAAGGCCCCAGGTTCGATCCCCAGCAACTCCCCCAAAAAAATTATCTTCCTCATGGCCAGTTTGATAGTGCTGATAGAGGGAGACAGGAATATACATTCTGAAAGAATTTTTTCCAGTTAGTTCTTCTATATACATTCTCTGTTCTGCCCCTACATAAGAGCCATCCCAACTCAGGATCCACCATGGAACTGTGTTTGTGGTTTGGGGTTGGCAAGCACACCCGAGGTTGAAAAGCACTACAAACATGAGAGCCATGTCCTCCCAAGGTCGTTTCTCTTGTTACGCCTTCATCTTTTATGAACCCAATATTTGATAGGAGTCCGTTGTCAGAGAACATCCTTTTTTTTCTGAAACCAGACAACTGGGAAAAAACCAAATAGCTTCTTTTCAAATTAAAGTCCTTCATTTATTTGTTATAAACAATACTAATCAGGGTTGCCTGTCTGCCTCAAAGACTTGACCAGATGTTTACGTGAGACTGTATCCAAGAGTCCACAGAACATAGCCTGCACCTCCCTCTCTGGATGGACACTGGAGAATCCAAATGGCCATTTACTGGAGCTCAGTGACCTCCCACGATCTGTCATGTTGGGAGCTGTCCCACTGATATTTCTGTCAGTAATTCCACTTAGCACAAATATCAGATGGTCGGCATTGTGTACTGGAAAACAACCTAAAGATAAGCTACACCTTCATATTTTGATGCTGCAAAGCAAATAATACAACAAGGTTTAATTTCTAATTGATCTGATTCAGGTCTGGAGGACAACCAGAAATTGTTTTACAAACTGCTTTAGGGACCTTTTAAGTACTGGAACTAAAGGCTGCCCCATCCCTCCCAGAAAATACTAGCACTGAATATTAAACTCAGATACTTAGGGGAAAGAGACTTTTCTTACTCTAAAACATGGGAAGCATCATTTCGATTATTTTACAGATTCTGACTATCTGTAAATACCAAAATTGTTTATAAAATATTGTTCTTTTAGCATGACCCTACCTTATTAGGCAAGGTAGTTAAAGGGTTTTGTCCTGCTCTGTCATTCAAGTAGGGCATCCAGCTCAGGATTCATTCTTGCCATTCTTTGGTACCACAGGCAACTTTATTTTGATAATTTTTTTTTTCCTTATCAACACTGCCTCCAAAAAAAGAGTAAGATAATGAAAAGGTTACTAAATCTAGGTCAGTTTTCTCTGTTCCTTTGGAGGTCTGAAGCTAATAATTGGCAATATTGCCATTCTTATATATTCCTTGTGGGAGAGAAGTTGAACACACAAAAGGATTTGATAAAAGGTAGCAAATGAATTATGAGCCAAGTGTCAAAAATTCAGAAGAGAACAAAGATGACAGAGTAGATGCTGGTAGCAAATTACAGCTTCTCCAGAACTTAGAACTGAGATGCCAAGAAAGCAACTACTTAGCAAAGAGAAAGAGACGAGCTAAAGGAATAAAGAAAGAGACAACAAGAACACTAAAACTTGTGGACAAACAGAAGACAATGCAGAGAAAAGAACGAAGCAGTCTGGAAAGCTATCCTGGGGAGAGGGGCCTGACTCTACAAGTACATGGTAAGCCTGGAAAGGGCCAGCAGCCCCAGTGATAAACAACAGACCAGCAATACTAGCCCCAGGAAAAAAAACCATGAATATTGTAAGCTGCAAAAACAGCACGCCATTTTAAGATGGGATTTACTGTTTAACACTAAGCTACTCCAGGAATCAGAAATCACACAACCATACTTCATGGTCACTGGGGTCACCCTACCACATTGACTGGCTGGAAGGTGACCACAGGAGACAATCATGGAAAGACGGAGAGCTAGTCACAGACCTCCTGAGACATTGAAACAGAAGTAGCTCAGGCTGGGGAGCACACAGCAGGCCCACTTTCTGTGGTGAACAGCCAGGCCAGTTGTATTGTTTTCTGAGAAAGCTAGATACTGGAGTCAAATCTAACAGACTGCTTGGCTCCCCCTTGCTACCCACCAGGACAGAGGGGTCTCTGGAGCAAGTAGGGCACCTCTAGAGCCCACAGGCTGCAAAACTAATCAGGGATAGCAGTGGCTTTGGGCACACAGCAGGGTGCAAACAAACACTAAAAGCATCTGGAGTGAACACAGCCCTGAAGCAGACAACATACCATTGACTGACCCTACTCAGCAGGAAAGGTGGAGCAGGACTCAGCATTCGCACACACACAAAAAAGTGCAGAAACACAACAGACCTCAGCTGTGACTCACTAGCTTTCTCTCATATCTGATGGATTCCAATACTACAGGCCCTTGAAACTACCTACCTACACAAACTCCTCGTCATGGAGGAATTTGTGGGACTCGTTTCTTTTTCTGTGTTTATTTTTAGGAATTTTTAAATTTTTGTTTTGCTCTTTGTCATTTCTTTTTTTCTCCTCTTTTTCTTCTTTTTCTTTTCTTTTTCTAGTTTTATTTTTCTGTTACTTTTACCTAATACTATTTATTTTTTCTTTTATTAAATTCTTACCTCACTTTTCACTCTTTCTTATCTTTTCTTTCTTTTTAAAATTTTGCTACTTTATTTTTCCCTCTCCCCACACCACCCATTTTTAATTATCATTACTATAAACCTTTATTAATTTTTAGCTTCTTTGTTTACTCTGTTATTATTATTTCTTTTCTCTAGTTAATGGTCGTTTGGTTGTTTTTAGTAGGTATTTACTGTATGTCAGTATCTGTGTCTGTCAATATTATGAATGCTATTTTAATTTCTCTTGTTAAGGGTGATATAGTTGTTGCTTTTAGTCACTTTTTACTGTATGTCAATATAGGCTTTCTCTTTGTGTCACCAACATTACTGTGGTTTTTTCCTCCTCTCTCAGTGGTGCTGGGGATCAAGCCCTCAAAGGAAGGCTGAACATTAATTAAGACCCTCAAATAAAATTGGAAGAGATATTCATCCCAAGAGATGCACAAATCTCAATATAAAAACACAGGAACTATGAGAAAACAAGGCAGCATGACTCCTCCAAATTTCCATAATTTGTCAGTAACTAAATGCAAACATATCACAGTGGATGAAATGCCAAAGAACACAAAAGATAAGACGATTAATGTCTTTAAAAGAATACAAATAAACATCTGAATGAATTAAAGACAATATGCAGAGTATGAAAGAGCAATTCAAGAAAGAGAGATTCTGAAGAAGAACGAAACAGAAATTCTTGAAATGAAAAGCACAATTAGTCAAATAAAAAACTCAGTGGAAAACCTCGCTAAGAGATGGGACCATGAAAAAGACAGAATTTAAGGTCCTGAAGGTAAGATTAAGGAATTAACACACAAACACTAATAAAGAAAAAAACTAAGAAATTATGACCAAATTATCCAAAAAAATAGGTATTGAAGGAACATTTCTCAATACAATAAAGGTCATATATAAGAAACCCAGATCCAATATCACTCTGAATGGTGAAAAATTGAAAGCATTTCCTCTCTAATCCGTAAAAAGCCAAGGATGTCCACTCTTACTCAATATAGTAGTTAATTAGTTAATTTCTCATTGCTGGGACAAAATATCCAACACCCACAATTTAAAAGAGAGAAAGTTTATTTTGGCTCAGAGTTTGTAGAGGCTTCAGTCCATAGTTGGCTGGTTCCAAGGTGGGGCAGCATGGCAGAAAAGTATGCCAGAGGGGAAGAATTCATGAGGGTGTCAAGAAGCAGAGAGACAGAGAGAGAGATCAAGGGAAGAAGGCAGGAGATAGACCCTCCCAGGTCATACCCTCAGTGACATATCTCCCCCAACCAGCAGGAACAGGCTGGCCTGGCTGCCAGGCTACGAATCTCAGATGATTTATAGTCCCTGTGATGTCTTCCACACATCAAGAAAAAGACAAAATGTGTTTCCTGGGTCCCAGTATTACTTCCTAAGATGTGGAGAACTATGATGTTGGATGAATGAGAGTCCTTGCAGCCTAGATTCCTATCACCAGCCATTGGAGCCATTTCTACATCACCATCAACATATCACCATCAACAACTCACACACCATCAACATGTCATTACCAGTAGCCGTATTGATCCTATCAGAATCAATCCCAGGGATCTCAACAACTACTCAAAAGAAAATAACCTCATCCAAATTAGAGCAGCCTCAGGTAATTAAAAAAAATATATTTAAGCATATACCATCAAAATATGTTTGTTTCATAAGCAGATTTAAATGGTATGGCCCACTTAAGCTTTATCTTCCTTTATAAACGATGGTACATTACAGTCTGTGACTGTTGAACATACATAATGACCACCTCAACCTGTGACTCTGAAGAAAGACAAGCGCTTTATAATTTATGTCTACACTTTCATTTCTCCAAGGTTAAGTGCGCTTGGTAGCACACAAATCAGTGAAGACGATGTGGGGAAACATTTGCTCTGTTCTCCAGCTGAAGGAGTGTACCGATTGGTGACTAAGTTGTTTCATTCACTTTGCCATCAAAATTGCCCTGTTGGGAAGGCAAGAGACCTGTGGGTCCTTCCAACTTGGCCCAGCGATAGAGTTCAGACTATAGCTGGTCAGGACCAGCCACACCTGGAACAGTCTCCCTAATTAGACATGGCAGGTGTGAGGGGGAGACACCACTTGGCAACCAATAGAGCCATTTGGCCAGTAGCGAATGTCTCCTCTGAGAAGCCCAGAAAAGAACTGAGATGTTTACATATTGCATTTTGGGGAGAGATAATAAATTAAATGTCAGTACGATGGAGTAAGAAAAGAAACATTTCTGGGGTAAGTAGATGCTGATTGTAATTGGAGATCTGGGAAGAAAACAAATTGTATTTGGCAGCATGAAAGGAAACGACTATATGTGTCAAGGTTAAAGAAAAATCTCTTCTGTTTGAAGTGGAAACTTGCTTTGGGGGTCATTTTTCAGTTTGAGAATAATTGTATCTTGACTTTGTTTGCTCATTCACTCGATGTATAAGTATAGCTTAGTGTACCTACCAGAAACATAGCAGCAGTGACAAATGATAGATGAAATGAATTACTCCTGAGCTCCAGGAGTCCACAGTCCAGTAAGGGAGAGGGGGAAGTCAATCGATGGTCAGAGCTACAGAGGGATAAGTTGACGATACTGGGGCAAACTGAAAAATGACCCCCAAAAGATATCCATATCTGATCCTTAGAACCTGTGAGTGTTACCTTATATGGCAGAAAGAAAAAACAAAGGAGGAGAAAAGGAAAGGAAATGAAAGGAGGGGAGGAAGGGAAGGGGAAAAACTAGAGAAGGTCTTTTGGATGTGACTGAGTTGAGGATCACAGAAGGCTTAACCTAGACTACTGGGGTGGGCCCTAAATGCAATCACATATCGTCATAAAAAGGAAAGAGAGGAAGATTTGACACAAAACAAGATAGAGAAATGTGACCACTGAGGCAGAAAATGCAGTGATGGAACCACAAGCCATAAGTCAAGGAATGTTGGCAGCCAGCAGAGACCGGAAGCTGGAGGAGACACAGATCGTATTTTCTCTTAGAGACTATGGAGGGAGCATGGTCCTACGCACACCTTGATTTCAACCCAGTGGTACTGATTTCAAGCTCTTGGCTGTTAGAACTGTGACAGAATAAATTTATGTTGTTTTAATCCAGAAAGTTTGTGATAGTGTGTTAAAACAGACATAAGAAACTAATACAGATAATCTTGAACGTGTATGGAGGAGTGGCTTATGCAGGATTCTTGGGTTAAGCCTGGAAACTGACTCTGTTAATTTAAGCAAAACGATTCCCTGAAAGGCCCTGGGGCTGGAGTGCAGGAATCCTCACAGAAGGTTCCTAGGATCTAAAAGGCCTGGAGAAGCAAGCTTAGAAAATGAGGACCCCTCCCCCAGGAAGAAATAAATCCTTCTAGGAGGCAGCTGTCCCGAACACTGGAGTAAGAAAGGCATTCTAACCCTCTCTTCTGTCTTCGTGTCCCTAGGACATGATTTGAAATTCCAGAAAGTATCACCTGAGTGGATGAGACCTGAACTTCTAGAAGTGGAAGGGGAAGAATTCCCCCTCCCCAGCAGAGAAGCAAAGAATGCCACAAACACTACACAGAAGGGAATTGTACAAATTCAGTTAAAAGCCAGAAATAATAGCAAAGATCCATACCACAAGACACCCACCCAATCCAGCTTTGGGTGGCTTTGGGGAAAAAGTGACCTTTAAGCCGGAACCTAAAGCAACAGTAGAATCCAGTCACAGATACCTGTAGAGTTACATGACTTTACATGCATACACACTCACACACAAACATACACAGGTAAAGTCCACATATGTGGATCTCCCAGCTGACACGCTTGATGCTAAACAGTTCACCAGCCATCTCGCATTTCTCATCACATCATTGTGCTCCTGACCATAAAGAGTGAAAATGATCCGAAAGGGGCTTGAGAAGGAGAAAGGGTGACATGGGGCTGAAATTGAAAGATACTACATATGGTCCTTCTGGCTCTCACTGCATCTATTTCTTTGGGACTTTAATTTCGAGTTCCCCACATATCCTAGGCACTAGGGCCATATCCTGGCAAACAGTGTCATTCCTGCAACTAATGAAATGTGTATTATTATATCACCTAGCAACAGTGTGCTGTTTATCTGACTAACTCCTTGCCTACACACATTATGAGTATAACTGGATCTCTGGAAAATGTAACTGAGTCATGATTCTACTTTATGAGATCAGGGAAGATTAAAAACATTATCTACCTAAGTGGCTGCCCACTGTTCCTGAAACAAAGCCGAGTTCTAAGACCTTCAGGTAACATGACTCAGAAGACTGAGTAGAGGATGTGAGGATGAGGGAAAAGATTCAAGAACAAACTGGAAATAAATCCTATTAACATCTTTCTTCCAGAGGCCTGAGGAGTCTCTCTCAGCCTGGGCACCAGTATAGGTCTGAGATGATCAGGGGTCAAAAGGATTTATGTTAGATGCAATCAATCCTATACCACTATTCTTTGTTTTTTAATTTTTAGTTTGTTAGTACATCTGTGTAGTACATATGTTTACATTTCTTATGGGAAGGTGGTACACGTACATAAGACACCTTAATTTCTTTTTTAATCCCCTTTGCCTCCCCTCCCTCTCACCTCACTCACCCTTTGGTCCCCTTATCTTTGTGTGTGTGTGTGTTTGTGGGTGTGTGTATGTGTGTGTGTGTCTGCAGTATACAATGTTTATATTCCTTGTGTGGGGAAGGGGATCTTTGCCATTATTCTTTTTTCGGGGGTGGTGCTGGGGATTGAACTCAGTGCCTTGCACTTGCTAGGCAAGTGCTCCACCACTTGAGCTAAATCCCCAGCCCTGTTTGCCATTATTCCTAAACTAAGCCTTTATACCTAGAATTTTCCTGGGGAAAATGTAATATTCACATTCTATAGATAACATTAAAAACAAATTTATGACAAAAATGGCAAAAACAAATGTTTATGGCAAAAATATTTACTAAAATATTTAGCTAACACATACCCAACACATTTGCCATATTTCCATGACTATGAATATGCCTATACACAAAGAATTTTCATTTAGACCACTGGAACTTGCCATCTTCCTGCCATAGGCTGTTCCACAGAGGCTTGGTCTGTTTCTCCCTTGCACTGACACTTTCTTGTCCCTTCATCAGAGGAAGGACAATCAGGGAAAAGGGTCAAATGACAGTCCCGCCACTGGGAAATTGTACGCCTTGAGCAACTTCCCAAGCTCCAGCTTCCTTAACTGGGCAAAAGAATGGTACTTTATGGGACTGTTCCGGAAACATGATGAGATACTATACATGAGTACTTATCACGGCCTAGCACATAAGAAACACTCAACAAATGGTAACCATTTTGTATCAGGTTAGAATCTTAGTTATATCACTTACCCTCTACTGACTAAGTCCAAACTACTTTACTTGAGCTTCCATTTCCTTCTCTGTAAAAGTGTGGGAAAATGTGTATCTTACATAATTTTTGAGAATATTAAATAAGATAATATACCAAAAAGAATCTGGCACAGAGCGAGTATCAATTAATTTATC